>VCRD01000962.1:159721-184831 GCA_006783055.1 Trinorchestia longiramus | reverse complement strand
GCCGGGGCGATAAACTGGTGAGAAAATAAACGAACACGAGCTTTCAAACGCTTCCAACTGCGGAATAAATAAATGGCTTCTCATGACATTTTAGAATAAGAATGAGCAAACGAAGGTAAATATGAGACAATATAAGCTTTTACATTCACAATTGCTCCAATTGCTTCGAAATATCGAGAAATGGGCAAGACAGTCAAAAAGTGTGGAGCCCAATTAATTATTTCTCGTACTAATGCCAAAGTTTCAATAAAAAGTCTATGCCTTTCGAGTTACGAGGATGGGTGGGTTTTCGTTCAACCGCATGCAAAATGAAGAGACATTTTTATTTTCATATATCAGGTAACCATGAAAATACAATATTTATCTAAATTGTGCGATAATTTTTTCCCACATGCCACAAGTGCTTCAGTTTCTTGTCTCATACATTGATCTCATCAGAAACATGATAGTGTAATGAGAATAGATTCGAAACAATCGAAACCAGTCCATTACTGTAGGAATACGCACAAGATTGTCCTCGTTCTCTGTACGCTGCACGGACTGTGAGCTTTACATCGCTCACAAAGACGAGAAATTTTAGGTCTTCCAATACCAAAACGTTGAAAATGGTTGTCCACGTATACGAGCAGCGGCCCCATAAACTTTATAGGAACAATGTACCATGTATGTAGTAGTCCCGTAGTTTTAGAAAACTTTTCAGCAATAGTATGACGTAGCTTTTATTATTCATTCTAACGAGGAACGCCGCCCTCCTTTCTCGTCGACGGCATGGCTAAGGTTCAGTCAAAATATATTAATTTACTCCCCAGCAACACACCAACTCGTGTAGACAAGATGAGCGAACAAAAACCCCAGGACGACGGGGACAGGCAGTGAACAAAGCGGTCGGCAGCTCCGTAACTCGAGACAACAGCGTACAACATGAGAACACCAGGCGCCGGCGCGGCAAAACATGAGAAGCACGAAGCATCAGCCAGTAGACTGCACTAATTCCCTGCCCTGTTGGATGGGGAGATGTGAAGTTCATGTTCATCAACAGAGTGAGCATCAGCCAGCAGACAGCACTAATATTGTGCAGTGTTTGGAGTGAAATGTAATGCCAGTTCATGCATGACAGACAAGTTTGATGTAGAAACGGTCACCACAGACAGTACCAACAACGGGGACGTGTCTACGGTAGATGTAGTAAGTTCACGCAGCGCCCCATACGCTGCTGATAAGATCAGACAATTTACCAATGTTGAATGTACGAATGAAAGGCGGCGGAAAATAGGGAAATTTAGGTATACCTTAGCACTTGAAATAATACTGATATTTGGTTGTTAGTAATATTGAAAAATATGTGTTACGCAAAGTCAAAATGTTTTGTGTAACGAATAATCAAGTTAACAAAACTTAGCTGAAAGAATTCAAATTTTGGTTCTTTCTTGATTTACTAGCATGTTTTGAAAATTTCATAATGAAAACCAGTATATTATTTCACGAAACTAACATCCCCACCTATTCACTCGTTTGCAAAACAAGAGAGCGATATATTTTACTAAATATACAGCAATAAAAAATTAACTATCTGAGATAAAAATGTTCAATCTCATGGTTGTAATGAATATGCTACACTTTTCAACGTATGAATACTCGTACTGAGAAGACACCGCAGGTCACCAAAACTTTCATCAACTACAAAAATCGAGAAATCGTTGAGTGATTGATAGTACAGAACCCAAATTCGAGCAAGCGATGATACAGCAGGAGCTCGTAGCTCTTACTAACGAGTCTAGAGAGAGGGAGGGGGGCGCTGAAGAGGGAGCAGCTCAGTAGGGGAGCTCATGGGAAAGAGGGGAAAAAGTGACGTAGTCCCACAGGGATGAAAGCGCACGAAAAGCACGCAGCATCCATGGAGAAAAAACACGCACTAGCGTACAGAGAGAGAAATGAAAATAAAAACTTTAATCGAGACCTGCAAGAATGAGTTGACGTAAGTGATATGAAATTTTTCACCAGAGCAAAATGAGACACCGATTAACAAATCGAAAACCAAAACGAATTTGGCAGCATGGTGGACGTTAGGCAGCAAAAAGTGCGAGTATCTATATCAACTGCGAGAATTCCGATTTTTCTGGACATATATAGTTGCTGACTCAGTCTCTTGTGAGGAAACGGAAAAATTTAGGTTAGCAACGCACAGAACCAGTGGCTCCTACACCCGGTACGAGGTATTCGTGCAGGATTTGCCTCTTACTGCACTCGAGAAGCATGCAAGGAGAGGCCCTCTACATCTATTAAGAGACATTGCCACACTCCGACGAGATCACAAACAAGAAAAAAAACAGAGGTACAACACGAAGCGTGTCAAGACGACAGTTAAGGCATGAACGAGCGTTTCCCTCGCGCTTAGATGGCGCACGTCTGTTGTGTATGGTTCATACAAGGTGGGGCAACAAAACTTCCTATTTTCAAAGCGCTTTTTTGAAAAAAGGGAGTTGTGTTGCCGCACCATGTATAACATTTTTGTAAGACACAACGCAGCGACTTGTAAATGTTGAAGCCAAGCTGCACAGTGATATTTAAATAGTTACCTTCCTTTCATTACTGCTAGTACGCAATTATGAGTGAAGGTGACATAAAATATTGAGTTGTACCTTCACGTATGAACGCTCCTCCACAGACGAAGTTATTTAGCAGTATCTTCTCATCAGTAGAAATTAATGAGCCAGACACCAGTGGTCAGTCATGGTGCATCTAAGAAAGGCAAGTCCGGACAAAACGACTCGTTCAGGTATCGAGTGGCTCAGACAAAAGGTCAGTAAACATGGAAAAAATTCTGAAGGCCCATGGGAACAATAAGTCTTTCTTTCGCAATGACGTTCATTTAGCTAGAAATTGACCAATTCTGGAAGAACTTTAATCTGCCAAAAGTGGCAGTGTAAGAATTAAAGAGCAACACAATTTGAGGTGATTTCGAATAAATAGCAGCGCGTTAACGCAAAAATAACATCTTGAAAACATTAAAAAGTAGTGTTCTACTTAAATGCGATTAGGTTAGTTATATCACGAGCCTGGTAGCCCACACATAAAATTTACGTATTTGTTGATAACTTCAAAATCCTATTTTTCTCACAAAATAGGTTTCAAAACACGCAGGAATTTACAGAAGATGGTAAACTTTAGCATATACAGAAGTAACCATTTTTAACTTTGACTAGAGATTATTTGTCGGAAATTTTTAAAATGTGTCTTCAATGATCTCCTACTGTTTGAACCGGTTTCCTACCGAACGAATAAATTCCTCCGGTGAACTCAACGTCAAATTATGTACAATTTTTACTATTTACCATTAACCTTTCAAGTTAAAGAAAGTAGCTGCAGCGACAGTAAAGCAATAAAGTAAAGAAGCCCGAGAATTACAGGGACAATACAGCGTACTCTGCGTCCCAGGAGCGGTGCCGCCGGCGTAGCTCTGTAGCTTACGAGGCGCGCGGTATGCGGGCTGTGTTAGGCCTAACACACACGAGCTCAGGCAACTCCACTGCTCCCGCCAAAACCCTCCCGAGTTGCTCATGATCGTCGGGCTCTTCCAAGCGAACACGCAGGATATTTAACTACATATAATCAAACTAAATTAAATTAAATTACAATATCTTTGATTTTGTAATTTGGAAATTAGAATTTCTCTCCAGACTATTAAAAACATATAGGATGAATGGTGGACAACGCTCGGAGAAGGTGAAATATTATAAAGACAGGAGCAAAATTATGTGAATGGCAGCTGGATTAAATACAGGAAAATCCTTGAAACTCTGGAAGAAAAGGATAGGGGATTTTTACTAAAAAATGAGCCTTGTTCTGACTTGCGCTCATTTCTTCTTGTTTCTTACGAACTACACGATAGATTTTCGTGCTGAATGCTGAAATAGGCATTCGAATCAGACCGTGAATTTTCATTTTGTGAAACAATATACCAATAAGATCATAGGAAACATTCATACACGAGCGCACACCGTGCTTGTATATCCGCAACCAACAATATATACAATTCTACACGCACCAAGCGTTTACTTGGACGGTTGTTAGCACTGAAAGTATTTATAAAATAGCCTGATTAATAAAAAAAAATTTGGGGGGGGGAGTACTTCATTTGGAATGCGATTTCAGTTAAAATAGAATAAGCGAAAAAAATGAGAATAAGTTTCACTCTGGTGAAGCTAGCGCTTATTCTGCAAAAGAATATTACAGAAAATCGCTCCAACCTTTCTAAATTGATTGTCCATAAAAAATAATTCTCTTACGAAAAGCGACTTCACGCCAGCATGCATAATTGTTTATCAATACGAGTTTTATGAAACATAACGTAACCATATCTCGATTATCAGCTATATCTATATCATGATCACTTCAAAGAATAATTCCCTAATCAAAATAACTGTACCTTATGACACAAACTTTATGAAGACATTTAAACTGCCGTATAAAACACCCTTAAATGCATGGTACAACACCATGATTCCTTTAATGTAGATAACCTCACACCTTACCCGACATCTTTATGGCCGTTCCCTACGAAAACACAAACAAATCACAGGGTTACTTCATCAAAAATTTCTTTATGACGTTTACCCAGTATTCGTGCTGCCTATTTCCTGCACATTTTAGAGGCATAACTGAGCGTACACAACTAGAAGGGAGGTCAGCACAACAAGCGTGACGGAGGCGACTGCTGCCGGCTGAAAAGCTTTGCTCAGTATAAGCTCCTCTGCCTCCGTGCTCGAGCTCAACAGGAAAGCACTGGCTTAGGGCCGGGATAGTAGTCTACTTCCATCTTGGGTCACGTCGTTTTACTGACGAACATCCACATGAAGCTTTCGGAAAGAGGGAGTAACTTTTGTAGCTTATAGTAATCCTCGTGAAGACAATTCAAGTGAAAAAGATTTCATTTTACTTTACTATATTTTTAGGTAAAGTCAATAATACTGTGCTCACGAAACAAAACTGTAACAAATAGATAGCAAAAAAATATAAATTTATTCCTTCTACCAGCCATTATTTGTCATTGAAGAGCAGGAAATTTTCATTTACGTCGATAAAATCCTGTGAAAAATATCTTTACTTGCGAACTTTCCCAGAGAGTGAAAAAATTCACAGCTAAACTTACCTTCAAATGCCCATTGATTCCAGCAAGATGGAACAAAAAACGTTAATTTAAACCTGCACTGACATAATTAGCTTGCTTTCTCCAGAATTATTATCACAGTGAAGTGCATCATTAGAGTTCTCACACAGATCTTTACCTTAGAAAAATGAACTTCAAGTTTAGAACCAAATCTACTTGCATAATACTGCTATAATAAGTGTCTTTACTTTTCGAAAAATCTACAAAAGAAACTACATAAATGGTTTAAATGAATACTGTTTCCTTACTGTAAATCGATTAATAAAATTTAAGTAATGATGTACACGAATATTAGTTCCTTATACGGCTATAACAAACTGCATCAATAGTCTGAACGTTAGAATCTTGGTTCAGATCTTCTACGAGTCAAACTGCGTTTATACTGTAAATAGTTCTGGAAAGCGCTTGTTTCACGGAACCTAATCTAGTTGCACTCACCAAGCGAAGTGGTTCTCAATCATAGATATGTTGGAGTGGGCGACGAGTTTCTGTTCGGCGCTGAGCCCTGCGTCCAAGTCTGTGTTGAATTTCTCCCCCAATTGCTTGATGATGATGGCCGAATCTGCGATCTCTTCTCCATTGACCTCGATAAATGGAAGCTGGCCCTTTTTGCTCTTGTATTTCATCTTGTGGTCGACGTTCTGGAAAATTAGAAATAATAGGATCAGAAGCTATCCGTATTTCCCTTGAGGACACAAAAAAATTCCGTTGGAACCGTAATGAAACTAATTAGTTTCATAGTATCGAAGAAGACGATTATGAAATACATCGTTTTACGCAAGCGGGTTGAATTTGCCGATGACGTCCCTCCACGCAAGGAAATATAAAAACAAATTTCAAGTTTAAAAATGAATGAGTTTACACAACAGAAGGCAACTTCATTGGTTCATGGAATAACTCAAGTCGGAGAAATACTAAATTCATTTTATCTTGAATAAAGTCTTCCTTAGAAGAGCTCCGTAAAATGAATTTAGTCAAAAATTGAAATTCCATTTAATATATTTCACTTTGGTTAGAAGCGAAATTTCATCCTTGAAATAATAACATCCCGAAGGGAAATTTCATAACAAAAAAGTTCTAGCCCGCAGAGATGATGAAACAAATTCTATACCGCAGCAGAGATGAAATGAATTATTTTTTAGCTCAACCCGTGAACTGATACTCCGATCTGAAAGACCGTCGACTCCAAAGCCACAAGAAAAATACCAACACTATTCCATGTATCAAGGAAACGAAGGAAACTAGAGAATTATATTTTTCAAGCACGAAGAGGACAATGGGAGTATCATATGAAGCAGGAAGCTTCTTATTGAGCGCGACCACACCTGAGAACAAGCTCCCTTCTTACCAATAATAACCCGCCCTTACCGCCCCTCTATATCTCCACACTCCAGGTACGGACGCTATTTTTCATCTATTAAAGTTGCTGGATCTGAACACCACCTAGCACCAAGGAGTACCACTTATTTATCAGTGCTTAACTCTGTTTCTCTTTGTAGGTCTTAATAAAGTTTCGCATGACAATTTTTAAAATATCTTCGAAACAATACGTAAATTTATGCCTTAGTAAAATAAACATTTGCAAGTAATAACAAAACTACATTGGATTTTACTTTATGTTGAATGAACTTATGAGCTGTAAATCTAAAATGAAATTCAATTTAAACATTCTCGACGTTACCGTAGAACGAGGAGCTTTAAGTTAGCCAAGTACACAATGTAACTGCGATAGCTACTTTGCAGCCTCTCATACCACCAAAGGGTGCTAACATTGGTGATGTTTACTTCATTTTATATTCACTACGCACGCATGTCACTCGTTTTCTGCTCGGTCAACTTACTTAAAATATGTAACGCGGCACTCGCGTATTCCGGGAAGCGAAGGACTATTTTCCCCGAGGTAATTCACACGGAAACTTTTTTCCACAAGTTAAGCTCGACATTACCGCACTAGAATTGCTTTAAAATATTGTTAAAAACGCATCTGAAAATTACTCTCACAATAGTGAAAATACTATGTTTAAATAGTATAGTACAGTATCGAAACCATTACAGTGCGTGGAGCCATTCACTAAATCTATCACTATCACAAAGCACGCGGGTGGAAGCTTGGTTAACCAGCTGGTTTTTAAATGTACTTTGGTACAGATTTTTCATTTTTACTGAGCCTTTATTTTTACAGTGTCAACGAGCAAATTTTTTGTTGACAAGCACGATCAGCGTTCTGCAAAACAAATATGAAACTTACTTTGTCCTTTCCACTCAGAGGGCATTTGCCAGAGTAGAACCATACAAGCAAAAAACTTGAGGATGCCACCCTATTGTGTGTTTTAGAAGGAATTGAAGGCGGTAACAAAGGCCCCACCTAAAGCTGGCCCTCAAGTCAAAGTCTAACCGGCTGGAGGGCAGGCTTCAAGAGAGCGTTCCTCTACCTCACACACCATCCCGACGCAGCTCATACACCCTGCTTGCACCCAAACCTTCAACAGCCTCCACAGCGCAAGACTAAGCCATGAACCATCTAGGAGACTACATCCTTAATTTCTGAAGGATAGATTGCGACAAGCCCCACATTGAGGAATGGATTCTAATTGAAATGAATGTACCCAGCACAGAAACACAATGTCTGACATTCCAACTGTGTCTTTACTGTTGACAGTCTGGCATGCTCACTAAGCTGTAAGAAAGTCGAGCGCCGGTATGAGAAGCGCTCCACCCAGGACTGCCAGGAAAGTAGAGCCCAGCAGCGCAAGACCCGCAGCCAACAAGCAGAAGAGTGGGGGATCTAGCAGAGGGATGCCAGACCATCCTAAGATCCGTTCCCTCTCCCTAGACGAGTCGATCAATAAGCGCGTAAAGCGGCGGCGGCGGCGGGGGCTGAACAGACATGCCAGGCCGCACCCATACAAAGGTCAACGACCCTGTTCACATGAGACAACAAGAAGGCTTCAGCAGATCAATGAACACGCTGACAAAAAGAACGCATCTATTTGAGCGCGACTTAAACAAGCTTTCAGAATGCGCGAGGCATGTTTACTCGTGCAGACATTTCTTGAGCAACGTACGGACTGAGATAGCACTACTTTCAAGAAAAGTCATCAAACAAACAGAGGAGCTAACACCTAACAAGGTGTTGCATTTCACCAAAGAAGTGGTCCCCATCAAAAAATAAGCGCGCGATTCTCCCCCATGGCATCTAGACTAAATTTCACATGCAGAACATCGTTTCTGTGCAATTTCAAGAAATCGTTGAGAAAAGTGAGTTCACGAAGCTATTTATAGGACTTATACATTTGTGAATCGGGCACAAAATATTACACAACAAAGGAATTAGATATTTGTGGCTGTTTATAGAGAAATAGTGCTTCACAAGACATGAAGAGTTAAAGCATATGAGAATGCTAAGAAATTTTCGAAACAAATACGTGCCACACTATGAGAAAGCAGAAATTAAACGACTCTAAAAATAAAATTCAAATGAGGTATTTAGCAACGTGTTCGTTGAACCACGGCTGGCTGCAGAGAAAAGTAAATACTCTGAGCTCAATAACCACAACGCAGACAAATGATCCCTTCAATGATGAGAATGAAGCCGACAGTTGAGCCAACACAAAGCTCAATGTAGCAACAAATGCACAGGAAGTCGGGATGTCTCCAGCAATCACAGCGCAGGAACACACCTTTAACCCCTATAATGCAACACTATCATGGTTAACACAGCCAGATATTTACTTTGAAATCTGGTAATATTCAAAAACGTTGCATTCGATACAAGTAGTCAAAAATGACACGCACGTATGGCTTATATTTATCAGAAATACATACATGAAGTTTTAAAAGTTTGAAGTTCAAATATATTAAAAGTTGCTGAAAACAGTAATTCACACTACAACCAAATGTAAGTGCAGTGAAGGGATGAAAAGATTTAATTCTGTGGCCAAACCACGCACAACCCCTGTACATTAACTAACACAAACGTTGAGAGCGTAAGAACCGTAAAATATCGCATGCATGGCCTGTAGTACAGAGGAAACACGCTTCAACGTACAACAACGACTGGCCCCAGCAGCAGCCAGCCATGCGCAAAGGAGGGGCTGGGCTGAACTCTTTCATCTCAACCTCCACAACACTGGATGCAAGAACTTTTAGGGATATTAGAAAATATGGCGATATCTGAATTGCATGAGAAGCAGACGGCATCCAGTGCAGTCGACGCGCAGTTTCCCAGCGCACAATCTTATGGGTATTGTCACAGCGACTAGAAGTTTTCACTCGGACTGAGACTAGACGTTGCAATTCTTCATTAACCTGATGTACAGAATACGCTCACACAAGTGTAATTTTAAAAACAAAGCGTATTAAACTATAATATCAAGGTGAACATACAACTCCCGCGTTACTCTAAACAAAAGAGAAGCACGAGCAGAGTAGCTCCTATACAAGCATGACAGAGCGTCACTCCAGCACGGAGAAAAAGACACAGGTGTATACTGAAGCAGGATCTGATTTACCTCGTAACCTCCGGCATGAGAGACCAAGCGACCAGATGCTAAGAACATTGAAGTGGCCTTGGGACCGGTTTTCAGCAAGGGTCGAGAGAGCAGACCTATGGGCAGCAACAGCAGGCTACGCTGATTAGCAACACGCGATAGTTTGATTCTCCTCAACTCAGTTGTTCCTATCACATCTACCAAACCTAAACTTTTCTTTCCTAGGGGCTTAAAAAGTTTAGATGATACACTAAGTTTTACTTTCAGAGCGCGTACTAAGACTCAAAACGTATCACAAACACTCAGTATAAGATTTTATTTGCCTAACATCTGTTAATCCAAAATGAAATGTCTGTTACGCCAGAAACGTTCGATTTTTCTCCGCAATCGTTCAGTAACCACACCATCTTTCGCGTATCAAGCAATACCAGAAGCGAATTTTAGCAAGAGCTCTCTTTCGAGTGAGCTCCATACCACGACTGTCTCAGACTCCTTTCAAACCAATAGGGAGGGATCCACTGAGTACGACTCTATTGATCTTCACTGTCCATGTATGACTATAATTCATTCACCTCGTTTATACTAGACTTACACTCTAATTAAAATATTCCAGTGTGCGAAAATCGTAGGCCTTTGTTTATCTGGTAAAAATTGGAAGCCAAGCCTGTCGTGTTGAGAAATCGTCGTCTCTGCATACTTGACAACGAGCATAATTATGCGGTACTATTAACCTAACAACGATCTCAAATATGCAACGTTTGAAGTCTCGACTCCGGTCATTTGCTGGGACATCGGGAGTAAACGCATGTCGCCAATTGCATACTGTAGTTCCAGCAAAATGACGCATGTAGCTTGCAAGTCGCTCAAGAACATCAGTTGGAACGATTCTCAAGAAATAATTCCATAACTGAACAAGTTACATTTTAGGTAAGCTAAGTCTAATAACCAAATTTTTACTGGAACAAAAACCAGCAGCAGTCAGCATAGTTCTTCTAACAGCACGATGTACAGAATAAATGAAATAACAGCAAGTTTAACAGTAAACGCTTCACGACCAGGAAGAATTTGGCCTACGAGAACAGCGTCACGGAAAGCCGCCAGCTTGAACAGAGACGAGAAAAGCTTGCGTCCGACCACAAACGATGCGAGGTCCAGAAGTCCCTTTAAAGCACCGTTCATTTGTGGCGAGTCGTGTCCTCTCTTGAGCTTCTATATTATCTAGACATATAGACCATCTCACGGTCACGTATGAGCTTAAGTTTTTAGTATCCGTATGAGAAAGGACCGTTAGAAACACGCTCATCCGTAGCAGTGACTCTCAAACGTGTGTATTCCCTCCTCTAGTCTTCTTGGGTAAATTTAGTTCAGTTCTTTCATGACGGTCATCCTCTCCCTACTTATACTTTGAGCTACCCCGTGAGCATGAACGTATCATGCTCACTAGATGACACTTTGATTACCAGCATACAGGCTTTGGTTGTAACAAGGAAGAGCTCAACGCATCCTGCGACGTGATGACTTAAGAGAGATGCATGAATCACAGCTGGGTTTGGTTACACGTGACAGGAAGAAGCCAATCCGAGTGCAAAAATTCAGTCGCCTCTTCACGATAGAGAAAAAGTATCAACGTTCACCAACACAAACTTAACGACATGAAATTCTCTTTTCACAGTAAAAAACAAGAATCATAAACACAAACAATCTTTATTTCCAATCAAGTACACAGTACATAGACATTTAGTACATTGGTTTTTCAAATTCTTAAGGTTAACATTCCTAGAGTAAGGGTGATGGTGAGCTCCATGCGACGATCCTGGGATGTGTCCATGTGCGGGGAGTTGAGGGCTTACCGATAAGTGCGAGCTCACGGCGTGAAACGAGAAACAGCTCGTATTCATTGCCGGGTTTCGAACCCGCAGAAGTCTTTCTGCACAAGCAGAGACCCGATACAGAACACGGGCCGCAGACCACTCGACTACGGTGGCTGCTTAACACATGCGCCGTTTTCAACTTCAACTGAAATTTCACGTTGTGTGCGTGGACGTACATTTTTTTTCGTATTTTTATTTCCAGGATTTTGACAGTTCATAGATAAAAGTAAAAAACTATAGTGAGGCGAAAAAAAATATGGTGGCATGTAGTGACGTATTAAACATGTGTTTTTATGGATATAAATGCAACATTGCTCTACGTCCCTCAAAACTACTACAATTTCACCATTTTAACGTTTCAAAAACAAATGAAGAGTGAATTAAAATGAAAATCATTTAGTGAGGTAAATTGAATCCAACTTGTATAATCACAAATAATTACCATCTGGCTTTCAAAACAAAATATATGGTCATATTATGAATCAAGCTTCCGACACGAAAGTGAGGATCGTAGTCATCCAGATCGATAACACAGGGGCGCAGCTGCAGAGACACTTGCGTGCAGTGTGACAAAAACACTCTAGGACGCTAATATTAACCAATTGATATGGAAATATGACGAGTATGTTGCAAGTTCCCAACAAATAGTCTTCAAAACACTAACGAAAGAAGAGATTTCAGACATTTATAAAGCTGCAGCTATCAAATAATTTCTAAATTCAGGAATATCGTCGAAAACGCATTAGAATTTTAATACAAAATGTTACGGAATTAAGTATTCTTTGATAGAAAATATTTTGGTGTTGCGGTAGGTTATCCCTTCTGTGAAATCTAGTCACGTTACGCAACACATCCAAGGAACTTTTCTTATTTAGGATGATTTTTTTGACGTTGCAAATTCTACTGAAACGAATAGAAACAAACTAAAAAAAAATCTTACATTGAAGGTACCGAGTAACTAGTTTACTCTCACCGAAATAACAAAAATTAGATAAATAATATAACAGCCTTAAAGAATTTTCTTTTGATAACGATCCAAGAACGAAACACGCATATTCCTCCAAAACTTCAAGGCGAATAAAATGATGAAGCAACAAAAACTTTTAATACTGAATGTAATTTTGACTTTCCATAGCACAGTAAAGCGAGGCCAGGCAGAGGAAGTGGTTCACCGCACTAGACGAACCCTGAAGAGGCCGAGAAATTCTGCAGAACCAAACTAAAATGCGACCGCAGGCATGCAGCACGGAGCATCAGACCAAAAGCTGGTAACTTCTCAAACCAGAACAGAGGCAAGATTCTTAAGTAAAGTGGCAGGACTATACATGCTTCTACACATTTCAAATTATTATGGATTTCAGTATTGGTAGGATACGTTCCGAAAAAAGTTCATAAACAAAATTTTCCACATAAATGGGCTGTTTTTCAATACATACACAGTAGTTGAAAAGCCGTTTGTGAACCATTTCAAAAGAATGGAAGTATTCAACACACTTTGACTAGGCAAATATTTCGGAACAAGAATCAATCAGGTGTCTTATCATCTACTATCTTTAAAACGCTACCAGCAAGTATTTAAGCTTCGTTCACATCTAAGTTTCGTACGAAGAATTAAATTTGCAGCATCAACCATTCATGAAGTTTCGCTCATTTCAGTTTCCCGGCTCTCAAGATTATTCAAAACGATTTAAATGCACATAAAAGACTGAGCCATCACGTCACTTCTTAGTATTTGGAGATTGATTCTTTTATTACGCGTTGAGTCGTCAGGTTGCTGACTGTCCGTGAAATTCATAGGACTGTTGTTGAAAAATTGGAAGCCGAAACTAAATAATTCGGTCGGCCTAAATTACATCCTACGAAGAACGCAATAATGAAACCGCCAGTGCGACCACACGTGTCTTGAAGATTTCTATTTAAACTTAATCGAAATTTTAGGCGAACTATGAGTGCAGAATGAAACGCATTCTTCATAGATAAATCAAAAACTTAGCTACTACTTACGTAAAACGCTACCGATACAAAAAGAAGTATTTTGTTCGAAGTTTAGTCAAATTTTGATGGCCTTTAAACCAGATCATGGAGCGTGAAAATATTCATGTAATCAAACACTATTCATTAACTGCGTTTTCATCCCTCCCAAGTGAATGTCAGTTCAAATGAACTTCGTTGCTAAACTGCATTAATGAGACGGAACTGTAAAACGAAGTTCAAATGAACTTCATTGTTAAACAATGAGACAATGTAAAACGAGAAGCGGACTAAAATTCCACACAAGTCTCGGGTTCTGAGCAACAGGGTCACAACAGAAGTGTATCCAGGATACGCACCAGATGCATGACTCACTAAGAATGTTGCTCTTAGTGAAAATATAAATACGTGTATCTGTCAATCTAAACTTCCCAGAATTATTTGCAACGAATTTAATCATCGATTCGGTTGTAAAATTAGTACAGAGACTACTCAAGTTACGTGTATTATAGTACAAAGAAATGAAATTTATTACCAAGAGATGGAGCGAAATAATCACTTACCACAACCTTGCTGAACTACACAAGAAATTCACAGTTAAAACTGGCAAAATTATCAGATAAAAAAATGAGAAAATTGATTTTACGTACATTCGTTCCAGCATTCATTGACAAACCCCTCGAGGTCACAATGAAAGCATTCATGTTCAGACTTCATGATAGATAGATAAAATATAAAAAAACGTATTTAATGCGATCTTTCTAATATGAATCAAACATCGTCCGACGGTATCTAAATAATTTCTGGAGCGATTCTCAGTTTTAAAATACTGAAGAATGAATGACTATGCAATAACTACCTATAATTTTCTAGATATTCAGCAACACAGCTCACCGGACAGAGGGAACGCTCTCGAACTAAAGAGACCAAAATATATGACCTACGACAGCGTTTCTTACTCCAGAAACCCCTACTTAACCCCTCAATAGATTTGTTCATTATATGTGACCAAAAAATAATCAATACAGTAATGACTTCTGCAACAGCATGATCTAGTACGTGGAGTGGGCAAACACCACATACCACACCAGGATAGCCAGAATTCACAGCAGAAGGCGACCAACTGCGTGCCGTATTGATCAGCGTTGATTATCATACGCGTACAAAAAATACGCAGGAAAATATAGCATGGAATTCAACTTCAGTATCGTAAATAACCTAAACATGACAACTAGCAACCCGTAGCCAGGAGAGTGTGGAGATGCTCACACCGAATGGTAACACCCTTTCCATGCTCCGGCTACCTACACTTACCACCCTAAATTTGTAGGTAGGTTTCTTAAGCGCTCGAACATCACTCAAAAGAACTGAATGCCACTGAAGTAGCCACTCAGCACACATACTTAGTCTCGGAAGCACACCAAACAGAACTAGCGTCCCCACTCAGCACACATACTTAGTCTCGGGGAGCACACCAAACAGAACTAGCGTCCCCACTCACCTCATACTTGAGTCCAGCCAAACGAAGCCAAGTCTCGACTTTGAGACAGTACGGAGACAGGGACGGGAGTACTGGGGTACGCATGAACTGGTACAGATACACCACATCAGGCTGGTAATCAACCTTGTGTACAGTAGGTTTGGGTGGAGCCACTTCTTTCTTGGGCTTTTCGGCTTTGTCGGCGGAATCCTTTTCTTTGTCTTCCTTCTCAGCTTTATCATCGTTCTTCTCTTCAGCATTCTTAGCGGCTTCCTCCTCCTTCTTCACCTCTTCTTTAACTTCCTCGACTTTCTTCTCCTCGGTCTGCTGATCAGCAGGCTTTGTTTCAGTGTCGGTCGTCATGGTTAAAACTAGCAAATTCACTAACACCAGTTACGAGTAAAGAACGAATGTTCAGTAGAGCGTCACACCACCGCTTCTGAAGCACACCCGTCACTGACTGAGGTCTGAAGCCGCACCCGCTTCCGAAGCGTCCGTCCGCGCAGACGTCACAACCAAGCCGCCGCGCCCTTCTCGCTAATGAATAAATCTACAGGAATGTCTCATGTACAGCACTTCAAACAACGCTCGAGAATTCCAAATAGAGGTTTGTCATTGCACATTATATTTTCAACAAGTTCTTAGCACACCTAACTAATACCTTAAAATAATCGTTTTATAGACGATTTCCCCACCACGAAGACGCATGAGCTTTGTGGAGCAGCGGCATAACCCGCCATTTTTAAAGGTCTACCGGCATCGGCAGCAGCAGTCCTGTTTAGGTTAGAATCGCCTTGGTCCTCATGAAATAACCTCAGAAATCGAAATTCCGCCGTACATTAAAATGTACGGTGTGTAAAACTTAGCTTGGACGACTATAAAACATACAATGAGTAAATGTGTAGTACTTCATATCCATCTAGAGCAGGAAGCATGTAATATACAGGTAGTTGCCGGCACAGTGTTGCCATTTTACTCATTTTCTGAGCTCGCCCAAACATTTCCAATGAGTCACTCTAACTTACATCTCGACTCCATGTGCCTGGTCATCCTATATCATCGCCTACAAATGACTTTATGCCTTTAAGTTTCATTTATGAATCCCGTAAGAAGTATTCTCATTCACAACGTACTAATTTTTCTATCATAATTCTAAGATATATATAAAAATCTCTCATGCTTCGTTCTTCAATATTTGTTTGTCCATTCCAGAAATATGCACGCAGAAAATAAATCCTTAGCAGAAATCATGGAAGCAAAGTACTTGAGTGAAATATCGATCATCATTGAAACTATATATTGCTCTAAAGGGAAGTAAAACATGTACTTGGAACGAATGATAACTCGAACAATTTAAAAATTCAAGACACAGCTAACAGAGATTTTCAATTAATTCAACGAGCCTAAAATCAGATCGTGCAGCGTTTGCCATCTGTGTGTGTGTGTGTGTGTGTGTCATAGTCGAGTACAGTTTTGGAGTGCCTCTTTCTGTCGTCAACATTCATACTACTGCTGTAAAACTTCGCGAAGCGGTTGCCAACGTTGTAAGATGAGCCCCTCGGGCTCTGGATGAGTGGTACTCGAGACAGCCCTTGAGGCGAAGCAATTTAGGAGAAGAAAACAGTCACTCTGGTACTGCTCAAAGTGACAGAATCGTTCCAGTTATCAGTCCGGGCTGAAGCTAGCGATCTTTCAAACTCATCTCTAGAAGTTCAGTTCTATCGTCTAAGTCGTGGTAGAAAATACTCAGATTAGGACAAAGGTATGAAGTGAAGCTTGTTCATTAAAGTTCGATATTTAACTATTCGTTATTGTGAATGTCGGAATCAGAACTACATCGGATTTTAATGATTGCTTCTAAGGAAATAGACTGCGTTATATAATCTACTACGATCTGCTTATGGGCGTTCCGTACTCAACTCTCGATGATGTACTCGTGCGACACAGCAATCCCTTCGCAAGAAATTACAATTAGCAAGGACCTCTGGGTCCTAAGAATACTTGACTGCAATTTCTGAAATTGACATCGTAAAACTGATATAAACTAATAACAAAAACCAAAGTCCAATTAACGAGTCAAAATGTGCATGCATGCATTCAGAAAATACCTATAAGAAAGATTCACACCATAGACATCACTGGCAAATGCTGTAGTGCTTCCCCAATGTATGCTACATGTCATTTACTTCGTCAGTAGCGTCGAGCACAATTATGTATCTGAGCTACCTCGAGCTGACCAGCGTACTCAGGCCACCATACCAAGCTGAGACATGATGTTGGGCCTCCGCCAACCATGCGAGCGTGGCAGACGGCGTCAACATTTGTTATAAGTTACCTCATAACTTTCTTCCGAACGATCTTCGTGTCTCAAATGACTCTAACCTTGAAAAGAAGATGTTTTTGGAGTTTCATCTTCTGTAAAGTTTATGACGTTTCTTAAAGATATAATGTTTTTTTTTAATAGACCGCAAGCGATTATATGATCCAAATGAAAGTTGTTCCCACTGGTCCGACCGTTTGGTTAGTAAAATATAGCCTTAATCTAGTTTGTTCGTACTTCATGAGTAGAATTAGGGCTTAGAATTTATTCAATGAAAGTGTTCATTGCAGTTTACTAACGTATATTACACAAAGGTTAGAAAATCATATGAACGCATATTGCCAAGCAAATATTTATCATTTGTAATAGTTTATTTTCTTCATTTGCTCTTCGTTGAGGAAAATTTGAGTTGTTATAGATGGAACTTCTTCATGAACATAAAATAAATTTATTTTCCAGTTAAATGTTAAATGTCACTCTAACGTATTAAGACCTGCTCTGTCATTCAAGATAGAATTTTGAATATTTTTTGAAATCCTTAAAAGTGAAAAGGAAAATTGGATTTCACGTCACTGGCCTGCGTGCTGTCATAGCTGCACATGATCGATCAAGCGGTCTTAAGTTCTGAAGTTGTAGTACACTCTTTTATAGCTAATCTTCTCACGTCAGTGTGGAACGAATTTTTTTCAATATGATAGTTTAAAAAGTTCTAAGAATTTTTTATCTTATCAGAGGAAACGTTCTGCTCGGTACAGACTCGTAACAAAGTCAAGATGGTAGAAGTCAGTTATACCAGAAGTGGCATCCGATGACACTAGGTCGTCAGGCTGGTGCAAGATGTGAAAAATAAATAAGAAACAGACCTTCCTTAACCCTTGTTACAACCCTACAACAGATTGCATTTCCTTACAACATTTAATGTTGAGTCTGATGCACGGGACTTCGTACACATTTAGTGTGCACCCTGTATTTTTTTAGACGCTGATGAAAAGTGAATATGTCCTTAAATGTTTCTTAAGAAAAGTTCATCTAAACCAAACGTACCGTCGAGAAGTGCTAAGTCCCCAAAAGACATGGGACAACTCTTTTCAGACCAAACCCGAAGGGTAAACATAAGAGTTCAGTATCGGTCCACAAAATATTTTTTACTTCCTCACAGAAACAAAAAAACTGACCCAACCGACGATATGGCGTTCAAACGACTATTTAAAAAGAAGTAGCAGAAATAGTTTCAAGTTGTTATTTTTGCAGCAGATCACCCGTATACACACTGAGATGCCTTGTTTCGAGAGATTTTGAGGTACATCTGGCCATGTACGGGCAATAAAAGAATACTTAATACTCCTTATGCCTTGCTGGATCAGGAGGAGATCATGGGGGATCCGAATATATGAGTTATTACCTCTCTTTGTCCCATTACTTATGGTTATTACTCACAATACAAAGAACGAATGAGATGGAAGAATATGTTCCATTCAGTGGAAAATAAAAGAGAGGAAGAGGGAATTGGAAGAGGGGAAGATAGGCTTACAGACGGTAAGCTGTTTCATAGCCTCACCAAGATTACGGTCCAAGCATTTTTAACACGAGAGCTCAGAAGTGACATATTGTGTATGGAACCTCGTTAGTTCTTGTTTTTTGCTGATTGACCTCGAATTTCAATTGATTCTACAGTTCTAAATACTTTGAAAAGTTGAAAATGCATCGGAATAACGCCAACACGAGTGACTAACACATGCGGTGCAACAGAAATAGGAAGCCTAGATGTTTTTCAGTGATGTTATCAAGTGTACACATTGAATGGTTGCATTATCATCAAGTAAAAACATGTTAACAGATCGATCTCTATTTATGTTTATTTGTTCCACACACGGATTTTCAGATGAGTGGAAAGACTTTTATTAAGCTTTGGAGGGCTCTCCATCTGAGTCGCCAAAAAATGTTCGGCTGTGTCCAATGCGCAAATTCTTCACCGAATAGGGATGTCATCGGTAACAATACTACATCCCTGTATTAGATAAAAATGAAACATTTACGTTTTATTTCGTATATATTTCATGCATATTTTCTATGTTTTACTTGTTAAACTTTTGTCTAATATTCATCATCACTTTTACGACCTTTTTTAGCCCACATGGGGCCCTAATTTTTCCGTACGTTTGCTCCTGGATAAGAGTATCGTATTTTCGTGTACAGGGACAATATTTTGTATCCTATCACTTGGACAGCACAACTCTTAAAGCGTAGGCCTGAGTTCGTGCCTGAATATACTGGCCTCCCTTAGCACAAATAAACAATTTTCTCTTCCTATGCACGGTCTCAGTAAAAGCAAAAGCTCCTCTCGAAGGTCCCGCGTCCCGCTCTCATTATGTCTGCCATGCCGAGCTCTGCTGTTTGTTTTCATAGACCTCCTCCTTCATCAGCGGGGAGATCAAGCTCCGTGTGTCTGCTTCTCCCTAAGAAATATTTTCAGTACAACCCAACAACAAACGACGCACGACATCCCGTAAACTTGTGGCACTTCATTTTTCTTCGATGAGGGTCGCCTTAAAGATTAGTGTACCAAGACGTTCCTAGATTTACATAATTTGAAATTATTTTCTCCGAAACGATTCCCAGTGCGACAAGAAGTTGTAACTTTCTAACAGTACGCTGCCCTAGAGCAGGATTTGTCTGTACTGAAACCTTACAATGTATCTACTTGCTGAAAATTGTATTCAAAATGCGTATCAAAATGGATAATCGGTATCTCAATTTGATAAATACTTTTTATTCTCTTATGAGTTGTCATTCTAATCATAGTCTATCAGTTCCAGAATGGAATATTTTGGTAACTATAGTTCTGTCGCACAGGTGAACCAAACTTACTGGTACTTTTTCATGTGGATCTCACAGTTCTAGTTGTCGTATGAAGAGTTTTCCTTTACTTTTACTAACATGGAACATACTAACAGTTATGACGAAAAGACAATAAGTAGTCCTAGGGTAGAGTTTGACTTTCGGTTTCACTTTTCTCGCCCTAAAAACACAATTGCACATCCGGGTCTCATTCAAAAGAAAAAGTGAGAAAAAACTTTCCAATTTCACGAACACTACAGCAGCTCTATTTCGCAGCGCGGTGCCGCCGAGCGCGAAAGGACCTCGGCCAGACGTCGAGCTATCCATCAAGGAGGCTTAGACTTGCTTGTGCTTCCAACAGGCCAAACAAAGGTGCCCTTTACCGCCTCTGCCCTTATTTTCTGTGCCACTTAGCAACATGAGCAACGTGCTTTAATTACAAGGAAAATATTCTCAGATTGCTTCATTTTAGCTCTCGAATGAATAGAATTCTAAAAACGAATATGGTCTTTGAATGCGAGTCATTAGTTGGTGAGGAGATACATGGAAAACGTGTTAAAGTTCTATCATGGAAACGTGATTCAGAGTCTCTTTCTTACTCACATGTCAAATATTGCTTGGCGATCTACAATTTCTCTGAGGTACTGATGCTTTATTGAAAAATTGAACCACAACTATAGACTCTCGTAACAATTTCTATACACATTTGAAAAGAAATTGTTTTCGATCGACTACCAAAAGCCCTTCTCCTTAGTCCGACATGTATATTTTCAATGCACTGGACTCAAGGATTTCCACAACTAATTCAATGTTGGTGCAATGCTCGTCTACAACATCAATTTTATGACAATTCGTATGTGTATATTGACTCTGCACCGGTCATGAATAGTTCGCCAAGATGTTTGCATGATCTGCACGTTCTCTGTTTCAGGGAGTAACAGAGTTCGCATCTCGACAACATTTTCAGTCCTGGAACGTTGGAACACGTTTTATATATTTATACTGGGCTGCTGCTGCTACCTAGAGTAATTCAAAAAAACTCTGCTAATTGATAACCTTGACGAAACTTCCTTGTTTCAATTTTGTTTTTTGCCATAATGAAGACTCGCAAATGTAATATTTTAATTACGCTCTTGATTATCATTGGACTCTATAATTCAGCTCTTGTTTTCTCGTTCGCGAGGTATAATTACTACGTTCTTTCCTGTTAAAGAAGCAAGTTTGGATCTGTTTGCCCAGAGTTAAATGTTAGCCTGTCAATTTGAAGTTGAGTTCAGAAAGGTGATAAGTGGTACAAGTACGTAATAAATGCTTTGTCCATAAATTGTACTATTATAGTCAACTAAATACGATTCAATATTTTCTGCACTTTGAATGTTTTAATCATTGCTGTTGAATGGCAGTGAGTTACTCTCACTCATCTTTCCCACATGCTTTTTTAACTTGGAACTTTCTAACCCTAAGAAGAAGCAAAGCAAAACAGAGATCTCTCTGTTTCTCTCTATTTGCCAAGTAAAGAGAAACTTTCCTTTTGAGCGAAACGTAGCTGGCGCTGCAAGCAAGGAAGGCTTCGACCACAATGCTAGCGGAAAGCCAACATCTAGCAAGAACTGAGACACAAAACTTGTCTCTGAGTATCGACCTAAAAGTGTGAGTCAGCGTCGGTGACTGAGTACGGGTGCAAATTATCTGAGTCACAGGAAATCGTTGGCTATCTGTCCTCTGACAGCTCACATGTACTGTATGACGCACAGGCAGCTCTGATAATCTCACAAGATTATTATCTAAAATATTGAATCCCTGGTCTTGAGTGCGTGTTCTGCCTACATGGTTTCAAATAAATTGGGTCTTGTTAAAGCGACCATGAGCGCCATGTGATTCCACATGGCGCTCATGTACGAGCAAATAACTCACAAGTTATAAAAAGTTTAAATTAAAAAATCACTTTTTATGTTAAATTAATCATTGAGGATAATACGCACGATTTAAAAGTAAAGTTTCATAGCTGATCAAATGAAATGAAGCTCCAAAAACTTCTCATTCAGGGAAGCTTCAGTACATCGATACATAAAATGTTAATTGTTATACTGAGTTGATACAAATGATCAAATATCATTTTTCAGCCTAATTTTCAGCACTAGATATAAGTTTGAAAATCTTGTGAAGATACGAAGTATATTACTTTTTGAAACTAGAATACAATAAATGTTGATAACTGGCTTGTTCCGCAGTGAGTGAACATTGACGATGTGTCGGTTCGCAAATTACACTTGACTTCGTTATCATATCGTAGCTCACAAACTTGAATTACACGGAAAGTGTAACTAAAGAAGACTTATCTCCGCCCATCTTTGCACTCAAATGAATCCGCTGGTACATGCATTGGGGATTGGGGAGGGGTTGAGGAGTCAGAGAGTGCGTCAGCTAAATGTCCTGACCACACACACTAACGGTGCAGGTTCTCAGAACAAACGTCAGTTTTCGCAAGGAAACTTTAAGAAAAAGAACATTTGTTCGTTCAAGTTTGTTTTTCTGTACCTCAGTGTGCACTTTGACGAGATTGTAAGCCGTAGAGCGTTTGGAAGAACCATTGTCTACTAAATTGACGAGAATGAACTTACCTCCTTAAACAATGGACGTTGGCCAATGCACGGAAATAATCTTTATAAATATTTAGAGCTACAAATAGGATACGAGACACACGCTCACACGAGGTAGTTTCAAGCATGAAATTAAGCATAACTTTTCTCAGGATGTTTCCATAAATCGATCATTTTTTATCTCAATAACAGAGAGCATAACCACCCTGCTAGTAACCTTTGATATGAAAACTCTTTATAATAGTTTATACAGCTGAACCGTACAGCTTTTATCGATGTAGTTTCCATACAGAGTTTAAGGAAAGGTATGTACAAATCTATTACATTATTAATAAAAAATTGTTAATGGGAAAAACTATATTTAATACATTGACTGTAACCATCGACAATTGAGTGACAATGTTATTGTCAAAGTTATTGCAAGCACTAAAACTGAGTTATGTCATTTATTCAACTCTCTCCAGACTCTCTGCAGTGCAGTGCTTTTGAGAAAAAGATCTAAAATATCAAATTTGATATAAAAGTTAGTGTGTTGAAGTCATCACCAAGCTGCGGTACTTGGAGTCGGAATCGTGACGCTGAAAACTTGCCCGTGAAAATGATAGTCACACCTCTTATTTTGCTGAGGCTACACTGGTTATGGATCCCAGGAATCAGTTTTAGAGTAGCAGCTATCTTGAAGTGATAGGAACTACAATTTACCAGATACTGTAGCTAAAAAGCTAAATCCCATGTAATTATATGATTACATAATTCTCAGATACATAATGTGAACAAACTTATTGCTTACATATTATCTTCTTTTCCATACCACAGTAAGTCTTAAGGTGTGAAGTGCAGATGGTGTGCAGACGTCCAGTAATTCATGTACTGCACGCTACCAAATTGCCAAGTAAACCAGGATGTAAAAGGCAGAGTGCTGTGCTGTGTACTGCTTTGTACCTAAATATGATGCAAAAACTTGAACGGAAGTGCAGCGATGCACACGATGATGAGGTCTCATAAATACAAACCCTGTTTTTTACGAGCTTTTTTAGGCATGGAACCAATGGGTGCTTTAACTGAGCTATTTACGTGGCTAGAGGAAGGATTGAGTGTTTATAATTGTTGGAACGCTAGAAAATGAGCCTACCAGTATAAGAGACGATGTGTTTGATTAGTTTTGGTCCATCAAAGAATGAGCTACGAATGATAGCGTTTGACTTAGTGTTGCAGGAAAATGTTTGTTTTGTTTTCAGAGTAACTAAAGCAGTATAAACAGACTACATTCTCTTCGAAGTCACTGAAATTCATTCCACAAGCAGCTAAGATGTTCTAAGTAAGACGTCTTTGTTCTTAAATAATTCTGAATGATTCGATGCAAATATGGTTTTTGTAGTAATACTTTTTCTGTTTCTTCTTATGATATTTATTTTTCATTAGTTAAAAGCTAATTGTTCTTGCTAATTAGACAAAATTTTCCAATGAAAGGAATTACATGGAACATATTTTCCTGACCCATTGCTCACTAATTCACATGGCGCTCGTCAGACGAGAGCCAACACTCTAAACCCAAGACTTTCTCCTGGAAAGTCTTCTATTGGGACGTAGAAACCAATGAATGAATTAGGTTTACTACAGCTGCTGTCTCCAGTCACAGCACTGCTTTACAAAATTCCTATATTTATAACTACATATTTGATTTACATTTGAGTATCTTATTTAAATAACAAAAGAGTCTTTTAATTCCTTGTCAGTTTTCATGAAGCTGAGTTTGGAATCCAGAAAGCACGGCCAGGTTTTATGAACGTCCCTGCGAGGCCACTTACGGTCGCAGCCACGGGAACAGGAAAGGCCCAATTACGACAATCGTCTGATGGGCAAAATTGCTCACTCAATTATTCGTTGTACGTGAAGCTGATGTGCGTTGAGCTACATGTAGGTCATTGCGTAGGCTTGTTCATTGGAGCGTACATGTGCAAAGTCAATGGGCTAATACACGCATCGGAGTTCCATGACATCTGATGATCAATATTGTCATCCCGAATTGTGTACAGGGATGGTCTTGTGTAGCAAAGGATATTGTTCTGTTTGCGTTCCCTGAAATGCTAAGTTATTGATGGCTGCTAATTGTATTCATTTCATAGAACACAATGAATTTAAAATTAGAGGATGATGTTCTTCAACTTGAATTAATTCAGCACAAATTGTGCAAAGTATGATACTAGTTTGATTCAGATTTACCATTTAGTATACAGCTTTTTGACTTCAAGATCTTTGAAAAAATATTGTTCAACGATGAGCTCTATAAGTTACAATTATTCTATTCTTTAAGGAATTGCGAAAATATTTCAAGCACTTCAGTAATCTTATAGTTCTGTTTCAATTTTGTTT
>VCRD01000962.1:137094-158778 GCA_006783055.1 Trinorchestia longiramus | reverse complement strand
TGTTTCAATTTTGTTTAATTCATTGAATAAGAATATTTATGAAAATTATAATAGATAGACGCAAGTACTCGTATATACCATTTTTTCAACCATCATACCTTACTCTCATAAGGTACGAGCTCAACTGAATAGCTTCCATTATGTTGCACTTGTTCTACGTACAACTTTATGTGAAGTGTCAAGCAGAACTGAGTTCTGCGAGCTACAGCTCAGTCGGTCTGTTGCCGGGCTGCCAGCCGTGGAGGAAAGTATGGCGTATTTTACTCTCTAAACATGGCCTGGTTGATTAAAATTATTTATAGGCTCGGTATTTCTGCGATGTTGGCCAAAGCGACCATTTCTTTTCCTCCTCAGATGACTTTTTCAGAATAGCCTCACTTGCTTCAGCCTCGCTCTGCCTTGTTCTGCCTCACTCAGCTCTGCCTTGTTCTGCCTCACTCAGCTCAGTCTTGTTCTGCCTCACTCAGCTCTGCCTTGTTCTGCCTCACTCAGCTCAACATTGTTCTGCCTCACTCAGCTCAACGTTGTTCTGCCTCACTCAGCTCAGCCTTGTTCTGCCTCACTCAGCTCAGTCTTGTTCTGCCTCACTCAGCTCAACGTTGTTCTGCCTCACTCAGCTCAGCCTCACTCAGCTCAGCCACATTCAGCTCAGTCTCGCTCTACCTCACTCAGCTCAGTTTTGTTCTGCCTCACTCAGCTGAGCCACACTCAGCTCAGCCTCACTCAGCTCAGTAAACTCAGCTCAGCCTCACTCAATTCTGCCTCGAACACGTCGAGATCTACTCTCCAAGCACAGAGAAATAGCGTGACTTGTTGCCTTGTTTTTGTGCCTCCTGCAATGTAGAGAAGCGCTCGGTTCATCTTGATTCCACTTATTTTATTGAATAGGCAACGAGAGCGGCACTAAATTCTCCGCTGCTTCAGGAATTTCAGGCAGGATTAGTGACACGCTACACAACTGTGGGTGTTGCAACACAGCTACCAACTCCTTTCCATCTCTTCCTCTGTCTCGTGAGCGTTACATAATTCTCTAGTCATGTTCCTTTCCTTAGAGGTAATGATCAAAGTAGTTGTAGTTTATATGTCGTTTTATCTATTTGGTGTACAGAATTAGACGTTATAACCAAATACATTAAATTTTACTCGACTATTTTGATATTTGTAAAATGGACAGCAACGCAAGGCCATGACACTGTTCGAGCCTCAGAGAAAAAAATAATGTAAAACTGGAACTTCACAGTTTACGTATACAGCTCTGGACCTGGAAATGTATTACCAGTTTACTGTGATGACAGACGTCGTCTCGTGCAGCTTATGCGTGAAACTACGCGTAGTTTGCATGCAGTGTGAGCCAGTTGCAGGTGTTCAGTTGTCAGTTATTAGGTTTGAATTGTCAGTTTTGAGTCGTTAGATGTCAGTAGTCAGTTGTCTTCCTCTTCTTCTACTTGTTTCACGTCACTTGTCAGTTGATAGCTGCTAGCTGTCAGTTGTCTTCTTCCTCTTCTACTTGTTTTACGTCACTTGTCAGTTGATAGCTGCTAGCTGTCAGTTGTCTAATCCCACGAGCTCAATGGAGTTGTCAGTTATCAGTTTTGAGTTGAAATTTTGACTTGTTATTTATCAGTTCTGACTTGTCAGTTGTGGTTTGTCAGTTGTCAGGTTTAAGCTACCTGTTTTAAATCTTCAGTCGTCAATTTTGGTTGTCAGTTGTCAATTGACAAAGCATATAAGCCACTAGTTGACGAGCTGATTTGGCGCTGAAGTCGAAATGCCGTGAGAAGGTCGTGGTCTGTTTTAGGATTCCGGTGACCCAACGCTTTGAAAATCAACAGCATTGTAATCAACATATACTAGCCAGTTCCTGTGAAAATTTCACGATTTAGATTTGATTAATTTGAAATTATTATAAAGATAAATGCATTAAAGATTTATGACAAATTATTTCATTTTAAATGAATACTTTTCATTAATATCTACAGAACTTCCATTCTTTATCTTATCTACCGATAACATGGCCCAGATAGTACCCGTTAAATTT
Organism: Trinorchestia longiramus; assembly: GCA_006783055.1. Taxonomy (NCBI): domain Eukaryota; kingdom Metazoa; phylum Arthropoda; class Malacostraca; order Amphipoda; family Talitridae; genus Trinorchestia; species Trinorchestia longiramus. The sequence goes on along the minus strand of VCRD01000962.1, from coordinate 156,740 downwards.
CCTTGATTGAAAAATAACAAAGTTTGGGATCAATGAAATTAATACATTTTTCAGTTGTACCCGTGATACTATCAGAATCTGAATATTATTCATGAATATATACAAAACTTCCATTCTGTATATGATCTTCTGCTAATATGGCCGTGTACAAATATAATGTTTGTAATACATGCATACCCGTTCTGATTTCAGTTCAATAATTTTTCGTCAGTAATAGATAGGAAGCAATGGAACGGACACACACAGATACAGAGAGAGAGATGGAGATACATAGTCGATTATATCTTCATATATAATCGACTATGTATCTCCATCTCTCTCTCTGTATCTGTGTGTGTCCGTTCCATTACCTCTTATCTATTACTGAAGACAAATATTTGAACTGAAATCAGAACACGGGTATGCATGTATTACAAGCATTGGATTGTGGATACCAAAGGAGCAGGATCACTATAAAACACGTAATTTTTCCCGTTATTAGCTTTCTTTTTTTACACGGCCATGTTATCGGTAGATAAAATAGAAAATGAAAGTTTTGTATACATTCTTGAAAATTATTCAGATTCTGACAACACCACGGGTAAAACTGAAGAATGTATTTTATTTATAGATCCTGAATTTTATCACTTTTAAATCAAGGAATTTCAACGACTACTATCTGGGCCATGTTATCATTATATAAGGTACACAGTCGAAGATTTGTATAAATCAATGAAAAGTATTGATTTAAAACGCAATTATTCGTCGTAAGTCTTTAATGTATTTATCCCTATAATAATTTTAAATTCATCAAATCCAAATAGTGGAATTTTCACGGGAACTGGCTAGTTTTTTTTAAATAGAAAGATATCCTTACAGAGAAATCAGTCTTTCTCGTATGTGACTCCCTGCATGTAAAAATTGCCGTCGTAAATCGAGCAGGCACTTCACTGAAATCAAACGAAGTATGATGCTCTCAGTCTTTACCATAAAGTTCATGGGGGCATGTTATGTTGGGCACGTTAACCCTGAATCAGATCTTCTTCCCTTTTCAGAGGGTAGGTACAAGCGGATCTCCTCAGTAGCAGAAATTTCAGAATGGGAGACGCAATCACGATATTTAAACTCACATGAGCCCTACATTGAAGTTTTAAAGCTGCACAGCATAATGATCTGGGTCTTGTGTATCTAGGATACCACGAGCTCAATGGAATGAATATTGGTCCAGAATGTGTGGAGCCTCGACCTGTGTAACCAGCAATTCTGCAATGGTCCGCGTATTTTATTACATGGAAACATCAACATGCATCCCATTTCCTCTTTCAAGCTGGCAATCGCAGCGAGGATGTAATAAAAATACATCCTGGAAAATGGGTTGAAATCACACTACATTGCCTGCACGCTGGTCGTAAAATAACAGAGCACTGTAGTAAATTGATTGAAAGCGATAGTATAAATGATCTTGCTTTAAGCAACTCGTTGTAATTTTGCCACTATTGTGGGAAAATGTCTTCAATTGGAAGACGTATTGAGAAGGGAATCATTTTGATATGTTCATTAAAGACTATTTTGTCTAAAAACTAAATTCATTCCGTTAGGTACAATGGAAGGAAACAAATTTTCGTACAAGAAATTTTAAATTTTGTATAATTTACTTCTAACAAATAAAAAGTTGTTACTCATATAATAATTGTATACAGGCCAATGTTGGCGAAATATGCACACAAAAGAAAGAACGTTCTTACATAAAGGAATTAAAATACATATTTTAATGTTTAGAGGTGGAAAAAATATTCACACAAGCAAAAATATTACATAATAAGCATTTAGTACCTAGTAGCACAGCCATTATTCCTTTGAGCAGCAACCAATCTGTTTTTACAATTCTTAATTGATGATGTACAAATTCTTATTGGTGTTGCATTTCTTCGTATATGTTCATATGGTCCGTGGGGTTAATGGGAGCTCTTTATTCAATTTGAATTTTCAAATAAAGCCAGATATTCTCCGGTGCTGGGGGTTCAGTATTGAAGAATTTCATTTTTTTGTTCACAGTTCTGTGACTACATAATCACACTTCAGTTTTGCGAGCTTAAAAACGCAAGAAATAACATCGAACAGCCACATTAAAGACTTAGACCTCGTTGTAATGACTTCTGATACCACAAACAGTACTATCAGATACGATGAAAACGATGATGGTAATCTGGCCCAGGACAGTGAACCTGAAGAAGTTACTGGCGACATAAAGATTCACGCACGAAATAGGGTCTGATGACGAAGATTTTGATTATGGTGCTAGCAGAAAAAGGAGTTAAATAAAAACATAATTCTCGAACCAATGACACTCCTTTATCCACTAGAAGACCTCTTCCAGCACAGTGGTAAAGATGTTTATGATATTTTTTCGAAGTTCGTAACCCCAGAAATGATGAGTTAAGTATATCACAGAGCAAACTAATTTCGATACAAACAGAGGGAAAAAGAAATCAGAAACCCAGCATGGGGACCAAGAGAAATGTTCAGTTTCTTAGCACTACTCTTGCTTAGTTCCTACTATAAATTACCGTCGGAAAATGATTATTGGTTCACGAACTGTTCTATGGAAGCACCCATTTTCCACAAAGCAATGGCCAAAGACAGGTTCAATGCGTACAAGCGATTTCTGCATGTTGCTTTTAATCAAAATCTGTTACAGTCTAAAGCAGCAAAAGTTCTACCCTTGTTTGAGACGCTGAAAACACGGTGCCACAAGTTTGGAGTATATCACGAACTTCTAAGCATCGATGAATTGATGGTTCCTTACAGAGGTCTCCATAGCGCAAGGCAGTTCATTAGGAACTAACCAGTGAGATTTGGCTACTAAGTGTGGATGTTGTGCGGCTCGAACGACTTTCCTTACAATTTTGAAGTTTATGTACTGTGGCAACAATAGCAGCAGAGCAGGTCCTTTGGGATCTTCTGCAGCAAATACGATGTTTAAGCCCCTAGAAAAGCATGAATCTCACATAATGTTCATCAAAAACTTTTTCACCAGTCACCAACTTTTGACAGCGCTAGCAAAGAAAAACGCCCGTACTTGGAGAACAGTCCGAAGGAATCGTTCTGGGAGTTGTCCTTTAGTGCTTGATAGAAGGAAGAAGCAAGAGAAAGGGACACTGCCACAGGTCAGACGGAACCATTGTGTTAAATGAAACACGAACTGTTCGGTAACAGTGGTTAGTAACTATTACACAGTTTAGTCTGTACAAAAAACTGAGAGAAAAGTGACGCATAAAAAATAATGACCCAGCCTTCCGCCTTAAAATGTATAACACAGGCATGGGTCGTGTGGACGTATGTGACCCCACTCTGTCATCCTACAGGTCAAGACTCCGATCAAAGAAATGGTAGTGGAGCTTCTTACCTCTTGTCCTAAACTTAGCAGTTGTTGCACTTCGTAAATTTTATTATCACGTCAATCATGAACACAAGTTGTCACATTTCGAGTTCGGAAAAACTGTTGCTGACTTGTGAAATCACAAGACGAAAGACTTTTTCCAGTAATACCAACATCCCCTTTACCGAAAGCTGTACGATATGACGTCATAACTCATTACCTGGTAGCATGTATACAAGGTCGATGTGCTGTGGGCTAGATAAGCTCACGAATGAACTTTAAAAACTGTGGCAAAAACCTGCACAAAACACTGTAACGAAGTTTTCCAGACTTAGTAATCGAGTGACACTCATAGTGTTGTATGTATTATTTCAATGTTTTGATTTGACTTTCAAGCTCTGAAAGAACCATATTATTCTTCTTATATCAACGAATTGTCTTAATATTCAATCTAATTTTGAGGCAACATATTTAAATTATTGTGTAAATTAAATACGTTTTGTTAACTGTAATTAAAACTGTGTTCGATATTCGTGTATTACTTGGGATTCAAATAAGCGAATGATCTCATTTTGGGAACATAAAAAAAACATTAAATTGTGTATTTAGGATGAAACAACCATGAAATTACTTCTAATTACTTTTAAACGTCACAGAAGTTCGACAGCTTATTCAGAGAGCCGTCAGTAATGGATTAATGACCTAAACTTTCGCTTCATAATTTTTCTTTTTGATGCGATTTTTTTTCTCCATTAATTGCCATTAGATTCCATGAGGAGGCATCGACCCCGCATACCTGTTTCTGTGTATAAAAATGACACGTCTCACCTTGCATGTAAGTCTTCGTATCAAAGGTAAAGTAAACGAAGCAAAGTGCGGTAGATGCTATCAGTACTATAATATTTGAACTTTTACCGCATGATTCACAGTTCAAAGAATTTTATTCTAACATGAAATGTAAGATAGGGCAATCGTCTCGACAAATATTGGATTACGAACTCCCCTGTATTATCACGTTCTGATTCTATGTTCCTAACTTCCAGGGCCAGTGTATGATTGAGATAAATGCACGTGACTGAAATGCCCTTTGGGTGAGTGAAGTGTGTGTACGCGACTGAATTGATTTACGGGATTAAGATGTACGTGCATGATTGATGCCCTTACTTTAGACGGTATGGGACTTGGGCATCAATCCGAGGATGGGCCAAACGACTCGTTTCTATTGCCTTATTCTATTTTATTCTATTCTAATATTCGTGTTCAGTACGTATATAAATACTGAAAATCACAGACAGGACTCATGCGCCTGTAATTTGTGATTAATTAAATACATACATAATTGAATATTTAGAGTTTATTGATACTATAGTTACTCTATACTATTTCTAATGTGAAGGATAGTACTATGGTAGCTCGTGTATAGGCACTGCTGAACTGCAGCACCGTCTGTTCAACTCGATGTTACTGATAACATTCCTATAACAACAGTCTGTTTTCTTCAATATTTTCTTTAAACATGTTCAACGCACAAAAATTTAATTAATAATTACTAAACTACTATTTATAAATCAAATTTATAGTATAAAAATAGTTATTCAGTTATTTAAGCATATATCATAAAATTCAGAGCGTATATTTTCATTATATTATTATCCAAACTTGCATTAAGTTCTTCTCTCTGACCAGAGTCGCTACAACTTCAGCCTCGTTAATATTGTCTCAACCTTGCGAATGCATTTGGTGGGTAAAATTAGTTTCAATTTATAAGATATTTGTACTCTGAACATGATTCGCTGAATCTCCGAAATAAATATATTAGATGTTAATTACTATTTGAAACAATACAGTGAATCTCAATGCCAAAAAATGGCCATGTCACACAGGAAATTGTATGATTCGCCAATGTGGCTCCTCCAATATATGTATCACTGTAATTTCACTACGATTGATGAACGTAGTCTCCACAGTTTTAGCACTCCGCTAGAGAAAATTCATTGAGATCTTATACATGAAATATATGTGTATACTTCACATTCATAACCCATAAGATACACTTGAAACATTGCAAAGGCTGAAAATTGTGCAAGCTGCATTCACGCACAGGCACGACTGCACGGTCGTGATGAGGTAGCGATGTAGCACACGCAACCACCCTCCATGCCAGGTCAAAACACAGGCCGCCCTGTGAACCGCGAGGCCTTCCTTCAGGTGATGGAGTCCGTGCAGTTGCAGAGCTCGACGACAGGAAGCCGAGTTTCGTGTGAATAAAGTTAAAATGTTCGATCAATTGTCGGTTGCAAAGTTTATTTACCTACTAACATATTTTACTATGGGTAATTATATGCATTTAATGATGTAAAATTATAAATGTTGTAATTGTTGTTTATTCGTGATATAGCTTTAAAGCTTAATTGCTTAACTGAACGTTCTAATTGTAAATCGCTGCACAGTTTCTTCAATAATTCATCAGTTGAAATTTTTAATCTTTTGATTATTCATTCATTCATCTATTTTAAAGCACTGAGACAATCCTCACGCGCATCACGCTCAAGAAGTTCAATTTCAGTCTGGCAGATGTCAGAACCAGCAGAGGGTTAGATGCGGGGGGAAATGATGGGGGACGAGAGGGGACCAGTTGGTGGGGGCAAGGATATATTGATTCAGGAAGGAACTGATGCGCAGGAAAACGGAAATAAGGCTACTGATATGGGCGGAGTGTTGCGGAAGGGAGCGTGGCTGGACAGCTACGTGAGTGCAGGTGGCACGTGGAATATGAGCGTGCGTGAGTTCACACGGCGCAACAATTTGGCTCCATGCGGGGTCTTTACGCTGTGAAGTACAGGGTGCGGCAACATAACTTCCTTTTTCTAAAGTGTTTTGCTTTGAAAAAAGGAAATTATATTCCCGCACCCTGTACAAACCCGCTAATGTATTTTACAATACAAAGGACGGTGTGCTTGCTCACGTCGGCACGACGTTTCTTACAGTGTGAGTTTGCACTTCTATCTTGACAATGAATCAAACTCCAGTTTTTTCCCAAAAATGCAATGAAGAAGAGTTTATAAAAAGTTTATTTATACAAGGTACAGCAACATAACTTCCTTTTTTCAAAGCAAATCGCTTTCAAAAAAACAAGTTATGCTGCCGCGTCCTGTATAGCAAAAGCGCCCGTCAATGCTGTATATTTGTTTGCATTGCTTTTTATTACCAGTTTTTATCACACCTAGAATTTCTGATTTTCCAGGTTTTCACCACCATCACATGACAAGTGTACTCTCATGAGTCAGGAAAGTTTTCTTTAATTAAACTGATATAAAACCAGCAACTTACAGCTTTGTTTTAGTCAAGTAATCAATATTCTGTCAATATGTAATTGATATAATTGGTTGTTACTGTATGCAGGTCATCAGATGATTCATATATTCAACGTTGATGTTGGCACTGCTGATATGGCATGAGCTACACCAAAGAATTTGTTTAGATGCACTGTGTAAGACATCTGTCCAACAAATTCATCGACGTTCAACGTTTTCCTCATCTGCAAAAATGAATTTCTGCTTTGCGAAGGTTTAAAATCATGTCATATTCATTTAAATCGCAGTTAATTGCATTATGCGGAGTAAAATGTTGCGGCTCTCCAGAAATTTGGAAGCAATATTGCATGAATGAAGCCTGCATTTTTACGCCTCAGGGGCCCATTCCGTGAAATTGAATTCGCCTTAGAACCGCCCTTGACCTGCGCTCCAAGTTCGGAATTCGTGCTTCCGATGACATTTCAATAGAATTAAATCTTTTCTGAAAATCTTCAAAGCCATCAACCCTTCCACTCCGACTGAAAGTGCACACTCATAAATTCAAGTATATCCATTGAAAAGAAGCTCACGGAAAAAAAGTGTGTTTGATGGAAAGAAAGAGGCGTGCCTCAGACAGTGTACAGGTCATATTCATTAATTAAATCGATGGTATAAATGTTCTAATTTCATCATATAATACTAATAATAATTATTTTCATTGAACACTTTGAGAAAACTTCAACTGTAATTGAAATGAAGACCTAGCGTTATCCTTACCAGTACTTTCATTCATTTAAACCAAACAAATCTATGCTCATGCTTTCTAATTTGACGTCTTATTTTTAGTAAGCTAGCTGATCAGCGAAAATAAGCAACGAATAGATATTCAAAACCCGCCAATGGTAGAATCTAAGGCTTTTGATGTATTGAAACTCAGATTTACTTTGCATACAAATTTTTACGATAATACTCAGAAGTGTGAGTGAGGAAAACAGCTTGCATGAAAGTATGACGCTCGCATCTCGTACACAGTGAAGAGTTATGATGGTACCACGTATTAAGTGTACAGTTTTGATGATATTATATTTACAGTGTACAGTTATGATGGTACCACGTATACAGTGTACGGTTATGATGGTATCACATATGCAGTGTACAGTTATGATGGTACCACGTACACAGTGTACAGTTATGATGGTATCACATAAACGATGTACAGTTATGATGGTATCACATATGCAGTGTACAGTTATGATGGTATCACAGATGCAGTGTACAGTTATGATGGTATCACATATACGATGTACAGTTATGATGGTATCACATATGCTGTGTACAGTTATGATGGCACCACGTACACAGTATACACTTATGAGGTTATCACAATACAGTGTACAGTTATGATGCAGTCACCAGGATTGACACAGAACAACATGTTTACTTCACCGGCTGACTGAAGGCCAAAGCGTCTGAATGGATCTTACTATGAATCATTAGTTCACTGCACGAGAAAACACAATTACCCATGTACAGAAAAAGTTCTGAATGTCGACCGAGGCATTCAAAGGGAATAGTTAATGAAGAAAATTCTTCTGCAAAAGTTTAAAGTTTAATAATATTTTGAGAACTGTAGGCAAAAGATGGAATGAAGTAAGGAAGTTTAAAAAAACTGTTAATATTGCTGTTGAATGATAATATAGCATTGCTTATTGAAAAGAAATTTTGCCATGATGCTGGTGTTTGTTTACCATAACAAAAAATTTCTTTTCATATAATGTGTCAAAATTTGGCAAGCACTCAGTAAGATAGATTTCACTAATTAACACTAAATTGGCATTCCTTTGTATTTAGAATACAAGCCCCTGTACAAAGTATTGAGTGTGTTGATCAATCTCAACAAAGAACATTTTATGAGTCATGAAGTACAACAGACTCCTCTCGTTTTGTATTGTTGACAGAATCACCATTTTGTGACAATTTGTGTACTCCTGGAGCTCAATTCAAAAGTAAAGTAGTGGTTTCTTTTCTACACTCAATTAGCTAAAAAATGACATAATGTATGGCTTCCATTGAACAGCAATTACGCCAACAGCGATAGTCAAATATTATGTGTTGTGCATTTGGTCCAGTGCTATAATATATCTTCATAAAGATTCGTCCTGTCACCACTGGGCATTCACATGAACCATAAATTTTGTTCTCCGTGTGGCAAAGCTGGCAAACGAAACGACAGACGTGTGTCTCCAGTGCGGCCGCTGCACATGACTGAAATAAATCTTCCGAACTTCCCTCCTCAATTTCCCTCGTGTAGCTGAGGAGATAAGAGGCACAACTTGTTGACTAAACAACCTAATGATACATTTGAAAAAATACTTACAGAATAATGGTCCTGTTATCGAACTTATAAATCTATCTCACGTTTTCAAAAGTATAATATGGACGTGTCAGGCTCCATCTACGCCTCCAGGTTTGTGGAACCTCTCAGAGATACTGCTGAGGTGGTTGACCATGGAGCTTATTCATTCTCAGATTAAATATTTAACGAAGGTAATTAGGTTTTAGTATAATTGAGATTACAACATTGTTATTTTATTAACTAAAATGATGACTATTTCGTAAATAGCGTCAGAAATTATTGATAGAAATTCCATCATAACAAGTAAAACAAAACTCTAAGATGGCTTTCTGGTTACATCGAGTTCGAGAAACACGATTGCATCTTACGAAGCTTAAACAAGGTTTGTACTTTCATTCGGGGAGGAAAAAATGCTTCATATTGCGAAGGAAGCACTCAAGAGAAATTACGATCTGTTGTACGCTGTGCATGGAAAAATTAAGGAGCATTCGTATTCAGCACAAGTGAGGACCTCGCTCGCCCACCGGTCATTCCAGACATGCCGCTCACGCCTTTAGCCGCCATTATGGACCGCGGCTCTGGAATATTCTGCTGCAATCACACCATGTTTCTGCCATCCAATTATTCATAAATCATCGCAATAGTGCCCTGAAAATTCAATGTCTCACTTACTCAACGAATGTGAGCAAATGAGGGTAATTTGGTTACTTTGAAGCTGTCATCGTGAGCGTTGAGTAGTCCACTGACAGCAGGATCCACCGAATGTGCGGCGCTTTATAGAGGCTGACGACGACTTGTCAGCAGCTATAGCGTCGTCTGGAGGTACTGGTGGTGACCTGTAACTATTACTTCAAACACATTAGAGTATATCATACATAAAATTTTCTCAGAGTACCATGGCGATGTGTAAAATATACATACATTATACATGTTAGTATCTAGACATTAATTCATACCTATTTTTAGGTATATATTTTGTACATATAGTCATGAAAAGAATGTTGTACTGTAATAATGATAATATAGTGATTCACATTTAGTCTTCTGAAGGATGATCATTTACAGAACCCAAAGAAAAAGACTACAGTATCTTCATTTATACATCTAAAAACCTATAAACTGGATTTCAAGTCTACGTCTCTCAAAAAGTGGGGTTATTCGTCATGTTTGGTACCAATATAGAATCAAATCTCAATAAAGAACTGAACTTTGTATCTAATTCAAATTGATAAAAGTTTTGGAATAATTTAACGCACATTTCTAAATCCTGTAATCTGAGTAGCCGTTCCGCTGAGTGATGAATGTGGCAGAATTCTCTTGAAAATATGAACAATAACCGAAAGTACTGGATTTCTCTGTGACGTCATCTTGTTGCTGCATAATTACGTCATGATACAAGAATAATTTCTGTGTGATTTGCGGTTTTCAATTTCTAAATAATGCTTAGAAAATAAATCACTTACAGCTGGATCCCAAATTTAGTCCAACATAGTTTCATGCTCGAAATGTTCCATGTAACAAATAAATTTATGTGCAGATGCTTAGAAGCCTCCTATTGTATTAAAAATGACTCAACTGAACATTCTTGTGCACCTAGAATACTTTGACTATCACTACCATGTATTTATTGCCTCATCCTGATCCTGGAATTGCGGGACGTTTGCGAATCGCAACCTAGGGAATGGTGTTACGCTGGCTTATCAGGATCCCACTCTGCGTTAGGAGGCTCAAAACTTGCTCGATCTTAACAAAGTTAGCGGGTTTTAAAGAGATCTTTTCGGGAGAAAACTTTTTTCGTTTTATCCTGAGAGAATTACTGGGAGAGATTGACTGAGTACAGGGCTGTACTCAGTACAATCGTTCTCTTGGAGCAGCCACTTGTACGTTTTGCACCCTCATATTTCATTATTTCATCAAAGCTACTAATTTCTGGCACGATATTTAAGTAGGTCATACAGTTAAATTTGTTTGAGACGCAGTAATTTTAATCTCGCTTACGCTCTGGTATTTTAACTTCTGCTAGCACTGTTTTTTCTTTATTTTATTTGCGCTTGTAAATGTGTTTCAGTTTACGCGGTATATTTAAAGTAACACTCTGATTGAAACGTTTCTAATTGATAACGCATCTGTTTTTGTTAGTCTTACTTCTTCTTTTTTCTAATATTTCTTATGGCTCTACTTTTTATGCTTCGTTTACATTACAAGCTCTTCCAACATTGACGATACTTGAATTTTAACTATGCTATTATCTGTGAGAGAACTGTTATAACAATTCAAATGCATTAGAGAGGCTTTTGTTTGAATATTTGCAATTTCATGTACCAGAAAATTGTCGACGAACACCTCGAGATTTAGGCGTGCCTTGCTATGCTAATTTCCCCGAGCCTGAATTTCACACCAGCTGTACTGACGGTCTTGAGGAAGGCTGCAGGTCAGATTCATTGCCCTAACCTCGTACCGCTCACCTACCTGAAGACTCGGTCTCCCTTACGAAAAACAGGGATTCCTGTTTGAAATTTCGTCGGTAAAGGTCTCAGCTTGAAAGACTGGAGTTCTATGTTTGACTGGAGTTCAACAATTACCGGTAATAGTTCAGTAGCATAACATGCATTGAGTAGGAATACAACGAAAAACGAAACAAATAATGCAAATTAGCGACTAATGAACAAAAAATGAGATGCAACATCCTACACAGGCTGCTATGACCGATGGATAATCTACCAGATGAAATTTACAGCATTGGAGTCATTTTTACTCGTTTCCAATCACTAATTGAGTGTCATACAAAGTTTCATAGAATGTTAAACATTTACCAAAAAAGGTAAAAAAATTCGTAAGGGGACACCTTTGTTTTTTTCAAAAAATTCAAAAATCTGAAATTAATAATTAAAAGTCATAGTTCAACAGCAAAGCATGCATTGAATAGAAATAATATGAAAAATGCAAACATATGGTGCAAATTAGCGAATAATTAACAAAAAATGAGATGCCTCATCCTAGCCAGGCTCGTATGACCTTTGGATGTTATACCAGATGAAATTTGCAGCATTGGAGTCACTTTTTTTATTTTCAATCGGTAATGGAGTGTTCTACAAGGTTTAATAGAATTTTAAAACATTGACCAAAAAGCGTAGAAAAATTTGTAAGGGGATACCCTTTGCACTCTTTCAAGAAATTCTCGGAAAAGTCAAAAGCACATGGCGTAACGTCCAAATACATAAACTTAGTTTCTCGAGTTTCTTAAATTTGAATTCCTAAAATACTTTAATTTCCATTACTAGAAACGCATAAAGAATGACATTTATGCAATATATTTTTGATACATGTCATTCCAGTGATGGATAGGCTTCGGTTTATAACTAATACAATGCAGATTAAGTGCGTAATTGTTGATTCAGTGTTTGCTTTTTGGGATGATCTAGTATAATTTGAATCACCAGAGTTTAAAGTTTGTCATTCTATTTGACACGTAAAGTTGAAAAGTTTTGAAAATAGAACTTTCTCTTCTTAATGATGACCTAGACTTTAGACACTCAAACGATTCATATTTAATTTCTTCTTCTGCTGATTTCATTTATAGGAATACGTTTCGTAATTCACAAGTAAGGAAAGCGTAATTATTGACACTAAAATGTGCGTCAAGATTAACTTTCTAGGCGCCAGGATGAAGAAACTAAGGAGGTGCTAGAAGAAACTAGTGGTCACAGATTCCATTCGTAAACCATGGGCAGTCTTTCAATGCTGACTCGCTCAGAATTTCGGTGCCAAGACGTGACTTTTCCAAGAGTCGAAGACAAGGGAGCTGGAAGTATCCACCCTTTTCTAAAATAAACGATCTTCTGACTGGGGGAAATGTGAGGGGACACCAACCAACCTACCAGCACAACTTGTGAACGGGAAAATTCTGTGATATTTTTACGCATAAAGGCATGGCGAAGATTTTTATTCTTTTTGACTTATTTTTAAATCCTACTTGTGACCATCAAATTCCTCAAAGAATCCGGCCGAACTGTAAATTTTTATGAATTTATGTTCATGTATATATGCATGGAGAATAAAATTTGAATGCTGAAATGGGACAATGGGACAAATATTTCTTGTCCTATGTTAAAAAATGCTTCCTAGTTGAAATTCTAAAATAAAAAATTCACTCAGGTAATTTCAGAAGCCTATTCCAAAGATTGGGAATACATAAAAAATAGAATTTCTGTCATGCGTGCTCTGCTGCCTCTCCTCTAATCTAATACAACTACTAAAACTCGGATCAAAACAGTTTGAGACCGAAGGGCGTTCCGAGTCCTGCCTTATAGCGTTGTTAGACGATAGGATTCGGAGCTAAATTGTTCTAACATTTCGTAACCCAGCCGAGTCTGAGCCAATGCAGGGTCATTGGAAATGTTGAGTATTGCTGAGGAAAGAACAATACGAAAATTGAATTGGTGGGGTCTAGTCCACAGAAATTTAGCGTCGTTGGTCCAATGCAGCAACGCGCGGAGAAAGTCCTGACTGCCACCAATTTGAGAGGATTTGAGTTTCGTTAAGCGGCATTAAGGAAGGCTGCGAGAGAGAGGCCGCTCCAAATGACAATTGATGTTTCTACGAAACAAGCTCAACAGATTCAAGCTCGCCACAGAGACACCAGCACAGGAAGAAAAAGCCTCACGAGAGGAGAAACTTCTGGGTGTGAGACTGGAAGAGTGGGAGAGAGAAGAGACTTCTGGGTGTGGGACTGGAAGAGTGGGAGAGAGAAGAGACTTCTGGGTGTGGGACTGGAAGAATGGGAGAGAGAAGAGACTTCTGGGTGTGGGACTGGAAGAATGGGAGAGAGAAGAGACTTCTGGGTGTGGGACTGAAAGCGTGGGAGAGAGAAAAGACTTCTGGGTGTGGGGCTGGAAGCGTGGGAGAGAGAAGAGACTTCTGGGTGTGGGACTGGAAACAGATATATTCTGCTATGTATATTGATATTCTGGGGAATATTGTTCGGCCCCCATTTCAACGGTATTTGATGAAAATAATCCTATTCATGCTTGCCAAATAAAAGTGCACAGGTAATGTATAACCTCTTCCAGTTTGTAAATAAGTAAAATATCATCCCTGCGCACGAGTCATATTAGGGGAGCAGACTTTTACAAATCAATTCATCCTTTTTACTTTGAACTGCCGACACAAAAACGTATATTGCATGAAAATAAATCATCTAGTGTCGCGTTTTAGATATAAATTCTTTACATTTTTCTAATTTTTTCAGCATTTCAATTCCATTCACGCATTTGGTGGACTAAAAAGTCAGATGGAACACTTCATTTGAGTGCATAGTAACTGCAGTCGACGTTGCTTTGAACCAGAAGCCTTGAAGTTCGAACTGCATTTTAAACCAAACGCAACGTTCAAATTAGTCTCATTTTTCTTCTTCTGAGCAGCAAATTGGCACTACTAATTTTTAATTCCAACATCAAGGCTTTAGCGCCCGTGTCCAATGCCATCCGTAAAATAATTTCTAACAGCATTCAATGCAAAAATAAGTTTTATGTTACTCATACTTTTACTAGAGTCAGGAGCATCCGATTAAGTTTTTCAAATAGTTTTTGATAAGTATTTGCACAGTGATCGATATTAATTCCAATACCTCTGAATTACTTTCAGTTTTAATATATTGTAAAAAGTGGAGTTCTTCTAATTGCAAATATAAATCGGATTTAATATGATCGCCTGTAACTGACTTGAATGTGTTCCTCAACGCATTACCACTCAGTACACTACCGCTCAGTACACTACCACTTAGTACACTACCACTCAGTACACTACCACTTAGTACACTACCACTCAGTACACTACCGCTCAGTACACTACCACTTAGTACACTACCACTCAGTACACTACCACTCAGTACACTACCACTGCCTAAAGTAACTTTTCAACTGACAACAACAACACTCTGTGCTAGTGTTCGCTCTAACACAGTTATCGGGTCATCGTTAATGATGTCGTAAAGAGACTAGGTTTCAGTTTTTTGGAGAAAATTCTGTGCATATATACGAGTGCTTAGGGCGTTAATGAGAACAGTTTTGCTGTAACATCTTCTTACTTGCAATGAGACATTAGGCTTGGAGCGACATTCATCGGAATATGCCTTAATTTTTTAACATTTCAGTCCGGAACCCAACAGTAGTTGTAGATCAAACAAATTTATGTTAGCTAAAGAAAACTACAAGAACCTTATTTCTATAACTACTACTACTTATATTACTACACACACAGCTTCACGGTGCTACGACACGTCCCGTATTTCCGTGCGAGTCACTACTCTTACTGCTCATTTGGGCCCATCATACCTGGTGCACTCAACCTAATTCTCAATAAGAATTGGTCGATCAACCCAGTCAAGCAATCAGCCGCCCAAGCAATCAGTCGAACGTGTCTCAGTGGACCATCAAAGGACTGATTGCCTTGACTAATTAGTCTGTCAAGCAAACACGCTCTTCCATTTTTTCATAGCTACCAGGAACCTAAAATTTGACATAACATTTTTCTTGTTACTGCACCGCACTTATAGCTGCAGCTGAATCTTTTGGATAAAAACTATTCCACTAGGAATATGTTTTTCACCAAGATTTACATGATGAGGTAATAAAATGGAATAGAATATAGCAACAGAAATGAGCTGTGTCGTACATTCATGGGCACCCAAGTCCCATACCGTTTAAAGTTAAGGCATAAATCACAGGTACCTCAGTCACTCACAGGCACCATGAGTAAAGAAGGATAGGAGTAACAGTCATACTTTCCGTTATCAATTTTTGTGCAATAGTTACATGAATCACATTTCAAAATAATGATTATTGGTACACAATGGTTATTTGACTCATGGTATCGTTGTCTCCATCATGCAAGGCTGAACCCTTTGACCATGAACCTATGATATGACCTAAAGCCTTGTTTATCAACAAACAACTTTTAAAGACGTAAGAAAAATGTCAGAAATGCTAAAGCTGTTCATCTCGAGCTATATCGTACTTCCTTATTTCTGCCTTGCGAATACCATTGAAACGAGTTTGTGCATTTTTGTTCAGGTGACTTGTTGAGTCGCAAGCAATCTAAAAGGTCATAATTCATTTTTCGCCTTTCATTGATGTACTATAAATGTCACTAAAACTTTCTGTATATAGTCTCATCACACGAAGACCAGACAAATATTTAATGACTGTTGTCTTTCCAATTAAATTTCTAACTTCCATGGCGACTGATCTAATGCAGTTGAATTGGCCTATGTCTCCCATTTAGCGTAATTATATTAGTGGTAATAGAGTTAACGTAGGACTCGTCTTTCTGAATCAATGCATAGGTGGGCGAAGGCGAGTCAAATTTTTCACTCAGCCATGAAGAATTTTCAATGTTGAATGTATTTGTACACTCAC
Organism: Trinorchestia longiramus; assembly: GCA_006783055.1. Taxonomy (NCBI): domain Eukaryota; kingdom Metazoa; phylum Arthropoda; class Malacostraca; order Amphipoda; family Talitridae; genus Trinorchestia; species Trinorchestia longiramus. The sequence goes on along the minus strand of VCRD01000962.1, from coordinate 140,318 downwards.
GCATTCAATTATATTCTGTAAAAAATTGGATATTTTATGCAGTCAAAGTCATTCATGATTGACTAGAACTGTTATATAAAACAATAATGATTCAAAAACTGTACCTCATGACAATGGTGATGGTTCAAAACCTGTTAGGCTAACTCATATACCAAATAAATTATTGACTTAGCGTTTCAGTTATGAGATCCGTATGAAATTTAGCTCAGAATTTATGAAAAAAACTCTAAATGAAATTATAGTGAAGCCCACGCTTAAGCTTTGCTCGAGTTAGTCATTACGAGTCCCAAATGTAACGCAAGGGAAACTGCAGAAATGGGGATTCCTTAATTTGAGTGTGAGGGCGAGCACAATGCGTCCGGCGTCTTCATCTGCAACTCCAGATTTCCCTCACGTGCAAGGCATAGCTCCTGAACGGTGCCCTCACAGTCCCTCGGTTCTCATGTGCCCTCGAATACTCCATCTATCTCGGTCTTTTTCTCAGGATGCCTTCTTAATGAAGTCGTCTATCTTCTGAACCTTCAGCAGCAATGCTCTTCATCTTTGCTCCTGCTCTCTAAGCCCTTCACCTCAATAAACTCTGAACTCTCATGCTTTCTGTTCGTTTGCTTTCGTAGTAACGAATAAGGATTCTCAGCAGCGACCTTAAATCCAAAAATGTGAATTATGTCTAGACTTACTTATTTATAGACTATAAATCTATTAAAAAGAGACTCTTATAATTTTAGAATGACCTGAAAGAAGCTCTCGAGTTAAAATTTTCGATCAAAAGAAGAAGTGTGTGCAAGGCAGATTGCACTTTTTGGAATTTTATTCAGTTTTTCTAAGTGGATGTCAAACGTATTTTTTTTCAGTAAATGATATTAACTCTTCACTATGCGTGTATTAAGACTTCGTTTCTATGTTCAATCGACTTCTGTGTATTTCACAGTGCACTTAGTTTTCTTTTTTTGTCTCGACACACGCGGGGATGGAGAAGCGCTGTTCCCTTCAGTGAAATTTCCTGTTTTGGTGCGTTCCTTATCAGCTGCCCTGACTCGCTATCAGTTCCCCCCTAAGCCCCTCCACTCCCCTACTCCCCTCCCATTGAACAGCTCTCCCTCTTGCCTCTCACAGCTGAGTCTCTTTATAACCACCGCACTTGTGTGTGGTGATGTTATAACCACCGCACTTGTGTGTGGTGATGTTATAACCACCGCACTTGTGTGTCGTGATGTTATAACCACCGCACTTGTGTGTGGTGATGTTATAACCACTGCACTTGTGTGTGGTGGTGAATGATTTTTAGTCATCCATTAAGTGTACATGCTGAAAAATTTGTCTTTCTAGCCTCATGATATTTCATAACATCCAAGAAATGTTTTCAGAGAAGAGTATTTCTCTCCGACAACACCTTAGTTTACGGTTGTCGTTGTTTCTGTTAAAGTTTCGCTCGATGTTTTATGATTTGGTCTGAAAACATAAATTGTCACATAAAATTTATAAGGCAATTGTACATAATAAGATTTATTTTATCAATCTAATTGTCCAAGTTAGTGTCAAAAATCACAAACAAGTAGTTTGCTTGAAGCAAACTGTATCTTTAGACTTTATTGCCTAAAGTTCCTTATTTTCATTTATTTGAAGTGTAGTCAGGTATGAGGGACGAAAGAAATTATGATGGAAATAAACCTCGAATCAAATGCTATACAAATTGTCAATGATCTAAAGTTGAAATCTTCTAATATTCAGCATGAAAATTATCTAGCACATAAATTTTATTCTTGACACACGCACTCTAACTGTATTCAGGCCAAACAATTTTAGTGTGACAGTGATATTAAATCCCAGGTGTACTGGTAGATTAAAGTATTGTGTGCCGACTGGGATGCCTACTCGACGTAGTACAGACTTCAAACTCTCTTGCCTGTCGAACATTTAGCCCTAAAAACAAGATACAAAAACCAAAAGCTTATGCTATTAATTGCATGACATCGAATGTAAGAGAACTGTAGAACCTCTCTTTCCGTCAAAAATACTCCGGTCCTGAAGCTGCCACCCTCCTGTATAAGGGAAAAAATGCTGTAGTATTCCTGCTCGTGTCCGAGAGAATAAATTATTGCATGTATTGGAGGAGACTCGTCGTCCACCACACGCATTCAGGCTGTCCCTGGTGGGCGTGAGGTCTCCCTGTGAGTGAGAGAAAAAAGTTTCACCGCTGCTGCTTCTTCAATATCTACTCCAGCACTTGGACTTGTGAGCTAGGAATTTGACTCTGAATTTAGCGGAAATAAATTGGTTCGCTTTTCAGGCTATTTGTGATGACCAAAATTTGTATATTTTACTATAATTTTTTGACGCTTGTGTACTTAGTGTTTTTTTGCTTGGGTTGGAAGCGTGCTGTACTTTCACTGTTTTCACTTGCTTCCAATGTAGTCGAGTGGTTAGCAGTCGGTGCTTGTGCAGCATAGGTCCCTGGTTCGAGTCTTCAAACAGAACTAAAATTTATCCTGCTTGTGACACAGAAGGCCAGGAAAACTGACTGCCAATTTGACTATTTTCTTGAGCTTCCAGCCCATCCCTAGGTGTCCTTACGAGCCTCTACCTCAAGTCACAATACAGAAAGACGGAAAAAATCTGGACATTGGGAGCATCATCTCTAGTTTCAAGATCTTACCCTTCAGAATTGAAAACCCAAATTATATGTGTTCTACGTTTGATTGAAAACAAAGTTTTTTTCTATTTTCTTGTCATTACATATATGATTCCATCACATTTAAAAATTGTGCTCTTCTATCGTTCAGCTTGTAATGAATGAATAAATTACCCGTTTAATATGCTTAATACAATTTTTAATAGTACACCTAATCATCACTTTCGGACTGAACTGTTTCGTTAGATTTCATCAATGTTCGATTTCTTCTTGAGGAAATTACATATAGTGCTTACGCTGGATCTACAAAATCCTCCCTCTAAATTTACGTTCTAATAATTGGGTACATTCAAAATCTAGAATATTATCATTAGCTACCCTCACGATCTAGTATCTTATGATTGGCTATTCTCATGATCTAGAATCTTATTATTAGTAATTCTCTGATTTAAAGATCCTATCTTTGACTACCCTCATAATCTAGGATCTCATCATTGACTACCCTCATGATCAAGGAGGAAAATAACCACATATACCAGTAACTACCAACAGTATCCGAACATTAGCGCTCTACAGCCTTTTTAAGTCTCAT
>VCRD01000962.1:55095-136421 GCA_006783055.1 Trinorchestia longiramus | reverse complement strand
TTATGATTTGGTCTGAAAACATAAATTATCACATAAAATTTATAAGGCAATTGTACATAATAAGACTTATTTTATCAATCTAATTGTCCAAGTTAGTGTCAAAAATCACAAACAAGTAGTTTGCTTGAAGCAAACTGTATCTTTAGACTTTATTGTCTAAACTTCCTTATTTTCATTTATTTGAAGTGCAGTCAGGTATGAGGGACGAAATAAATTATGATGGCAATAAACCGCGAATCAAATGCTATACAAATTGTCAATGATCTAAAGTTGAAATCTTCTAATATTCATCATGGAAATTGTCTAGCACATAAATGTTATTCTTGACACACGCACAGTAACTGTATTTAGGCCAAACAATTTTAGTGTGACAGTGATATTAAATCCCAGGTGTACTGGTAGGTTAAAGTATTGTGTGCCGACTGGGATGCCTACTCGAGGTAGTACAGACTTCAAACTCTCCTGCCTGTTGAACATTTAGCCCTAAAAACAAGGTACAAAAACCAAAAGCTTATGCTATTAATTGCATGACATCGAATGTAAGAGAACTGTAGAACCTCTCTTTCTGTCAAAAATACTCCGGTCCTGAAGCTGCCACCCTTCTGCATAAGGGAAGAAATGCTGTAGTATTCCTGCTCGTGTCCGAGAGAATAAATTATTGCATGTATTAGAGGAGACTCATCGTCCACCACACGCAATCAGGCTGTCCTTGGTGGGCGTGAGGTCGCCGTGTGAGTGAGAGAAAAAAGTTTCACCGCTGCTGCTGCTTCTTCAATATCATTTGGACTTGTGAGCTAGGAATTTGACTCTGAATTTAGAGGAAGTAAATTGGTTCAATTTTCAGGCTATTTGTGATTAACAAAATTTGTGTACTTAACAATAATTTTTTGACGTTTGTGTACTTTGTGTTTTTTTGCTTGGGTTGGAAGCGTGCTGTGCTTTCACTGCTTTCACTGTTTTCACTTGCTTCCAATGTAGTCGAGTGGTTAGCAGTCGGTGCTTGTGCAGCAAAGGTCCCTGGTAAACTTAAATTTATCCTACTTGTGACACAGAAGGCCAGGAAAACTCACTGACTATTTGACCATTTTCTTGAGCTTCCAGCCCATCCCTACGTGTCCCTACGAGCCTCTACCTCAAGTCACAACACAGAAAGACTGAAAAAATCTGGACACTGGGAGCCATCATCTCTTGTTTCAAGATCTTACCCTTCAGAATTGAAAACCCAAATTATATGTACTCTACGCTTGATTGAAAACAAAGGTTTTTTTCTGTTTTCTTGTCATTACATATATGATTCCATCACATTTCAAAATTGTGCGCTTCTATCGTTCAGCTTGTAATGAATGAATAAATTACACGTTTAATATGCTTAATACAATTTTTAATAGTACACCTAATCATCACTTTAGGACTGAACTGTTTCGTTAGATTTCATCAATGTTCGATTTCTTCTTGAGAAAATAACATATATTACTTACGCTTGATCTACAAAATCCTCCCTCTAAATTTACGTTCTAATAATTGGCTACATTCAAAATCTAGAATATTATCATTAGCTACCCTCACGATCTAGTATCTTATGATTGACTATTCTCATGATCTAGGATCTTATTATTAGTAATTCTCTGATTTAAAGATCCTATCTTTGACTACCTTCATAATCTAGGATCTTATCATTGACTACCCTCATGATCAAGGAGGAAAATGACCACATATACCAGTAACTACCAACAGTATCCGAACATTAGTGCTCGACAGCCTTTTTAAGTCTTATTTCTCGACAGCCTTGATACATCTGAATTCTCGACCGCCTTTACACGTCTTATTGCTCGGCAGCCTCTCTAATAACTATAATACCCGGCATTTCCCCTACATCATGAGGGTAGCCGTTTTATGTGCAATATAAATGCCTTTCTAATAGTACTAAAATGCTCTGGTTCGCCAGCTATTTCGCGTTTTGTCCTCATTCACAGACGGCTGGTTCTCTGGCGAGTGTGGTGGGGCCGCCTCTCGTGTTGTCAGAGGGGCGTAAAGTGAGGCCACAAAGGCCCTTTGAAGTCTCCGTACGCAGAATGAGAGCACCCGCACCTACTGGGGCTGAAGAAGTGCCAAAACCGGTATCTTGCCAGTATTTGTTTCACAGGGCGGTCACAATTTTATTTCATGACCGTAGACGCAGCTTTGGTGTTCTATCTCAAAATTTGGCGCTTTCATTTCATTCTCGTAAGTTGATTTCCGTAAAACTGAACTTTTGATGAAAAGACATAGCTTTAAAAGTATTATAATTGAACGATAACTTTCGTCCATTTGCTTCTGCACAAGCGTCTAGTTATTCTGACTTTCAATGAGATCTTTCACTCGAAGCATCAGGCATAAAATATTGTTCAATATTATAATACGTGGTAGTATATCAAATTCCATTAAGATTCTAGAGTACTAAATACTCCTAAAAAATATGGTAAAATATTTTTCTATTTTGTTATAGTATATTTTACAGCTAAATATGGCATTAATGCGTTCCTAGGACACTTGTTGTATGTACACCAAGTGAAAATAAAGCTAGGAATGTATTATTGGGTATAAATGAACTATCCGTACCACGAGCTGAAACTAGTGTAATTTAGCATGCAGTCTTTGCCTCGTAGTGTTAATTTTAACTAGCTTTCAAAGTATGAAGCATTTTATGATTAAAAATTTTATGAAACCTAAATTTATAAATTTTATGAAGTATCATAATTATGTGAAACATGTAATGAATACATGACATCCAATTCCATAAATAAGGATCGTACAAGAGAGCCTAGGGTGTGAAAGTGAGCCGAGCGGTTCGACTAGGCATTAAAATATACAAGTGAACCAAATTATGTGATGAATTCCGTTCATTTTTATCGCGTAAGCAAAAGCCTTCGAGGAGACTGTGAAGAAATTGGTACTGTGAGCCACATTTATCCTTGTATTTTGTATAGACCATAATTGGCAAAGCGTATAGACTCTGGATAACAGAGTTTGACAGTCATCATTGACTGCAAATTGTCAAAACAGCTAAAAAATCTTCACTGAAGACACTCAGCCTTGTTATTTTTGTGGTCACTGGGACTTAGGTGCTCAGAGAACGTAGGAAATCTACGAATAAAGGGTGCATGAATAATTTTCGACTTATTTTAAAAATACTTTTAACTTTAACTAAAGAACATTTAACTTCCCGCATGATGATACCTTATAAAGAAAACACAAAGTTTCAGATCATAATATTTCAATTGAAAGCAACTTTTTCATTCATTATTAATTACAAAAACTTCATCAACTGCAAATTGAAACAATACCTTGTCATCGTTTCTCACAAGCTCAGCGTTAGTGATGGAAGCAGACAACAATATTATTTGTCGTTTGATCGTCGTTGTCTTGTCCACAATGGCTGAGTTCCTGACACCACGTAACTAAGGCTTTTGATCAAGAGAAACCTACACTGTTCTGATAATTAATTATTGATGTAAATGGACTAGTGGGTTTATTAATTTGCGCCTTCAAGTATTGTAGAATGTTAAAGAATTTCTGAATATTCAAAGACTTTTTTAAAATCATTTCTTATTGATCAAGAATTAATATCCTTGATCTAATAGCAGTTCTCGAAGCCCCTGGGGACTAAGACTCATGGTCTGAACCTCTCAGTTATCTCCTACTGTCTCTTCCTCTTCCCCTGATCGCCTCTCTCCTACTTCTCCCGTGCGCACAACTCCCTCTGTACCACCTCGACTGCCGTCCGGCAACAAGCTCGAGGGCGCTCGATGGGAGGACAAATGATTGCTGAGTTAGTCACCCCCTAGCGCAATGACGTCTGTCTGGCATGCGACTCACTATAATTGAATAACTCTGACTTAAATGTTCAAATTCACGGTAGAACGAGAGACTAGGTCTCCTAATTTCGTCAAGTTTGGAGAACAACATGTCTGGTTGAGCTCAAACTTCAAACGGAAGTAAGAAAAAATTTCGCGTTTTCTGGTATCATTATTTTATAATCTGTGCTTGTGATCGTAAATTGGATCAAACTTCTTTTCAACTAGGAGAACAACCTATAACTAAAATTCTGACTCGCATGAACTGAACTCAACAAAGAAAAAATTTTCACCTAGAGCAAATGAACGAAACTCAACTACGAAAAAATCCTTAACTGCAATGAATGAACTAAGCTCAATAACATAAAATTTTCATCTACAACACATGAAATAAGCTCAACAACAATAAAATTATCCCTTACAACGCGTAAGCTAAACTCTAGAAACATAAAATTCTCACCTAGAACACATGAACTAAACTCAACAAAAATATTCGCTACAGCTTGTACGACATGCCCTTATGATTCCGGAGGGCTCATTGTTTATTTAGTGCATTCGGTCAGTTCTGTATTGATTAGTGAAACAACTAAATAAACAAATGGTGAACCACTCTAACGCTATTTGATATAATTTGTTTCAATATCTGTTACACAAATACAGAACTCAACCCGTGTAACCGATTTCCTGCTGTCTCTTCTTCATCTTTTATCAGTGTTTTAAAGCCCGTACTAGAGTTCACCTCGTTTTAAAACAACAGGGAATTTCACCTAATGCGTCATTCATGTGCATGATGTCTGTATGAGAAGAGATGTGACAGCCTTAGCGCCAGACGTTCTCCTTTAACAATGCAGTGCGCGCTTCCCACGCCCTACGAACGAAGACTTTTCTGTAAGTGAGCTCCTGGAAAGAGAACCCTGATGAGATTGAGTTCAAAGCGGAACAGAATTACATCATTTGATTGTCTTTCACTGCAGCAGCAACTTCACCCTGCAATGTTAGGTCTTCATGGCGACATTCGGAGTAGAAAAAATAATATGTGTACAGAAACTAGCCAGCATTAAATAGTCATTTAAAGCCTGCACATTCTTAGGGTAGTGAGTGAAACATTAGTTTTGAGCTCAAAAGAGTGTAGATAATATAAAATCTCATAGGTTAATATCGATTCGATCTCAATAGATGGTGATGATTCTTAGAAAACAAAATTGGTCGCGCCCCCATTAACGTTTGACATGTGTGAGAAAGACTGGTACTCTCTCACAGCTTCACTTTCAAAACAACATTTCTAAAGCCCGTTTTCCATTTTGTTGTTTCATTTATTAAAGCCCTGAACAGACCGGAAAAAAGTAAGGCTGACGTCAGACATTTGATTGATGGATGAAATACAATGGAGAACTTGAATGTCTGCATTTGAACTTCAAGTCTTGAACTTCGCATGCTGTGAAATAGTATTTGATGCTTAACAACTAGTCTACATTTTATGTTTACTCGCGAGCATCTGCATCTTGGGAAAAATACATTTTTATAATTTTCAAACCTGTGAAAAAATGAATTATACTCTGTTCAACTTCTAAAACACAGTTGTTTTCAGCTCTTATACGCCCTCCGCTAGCAAGACCCGATTTTAACGTGTCAGTTAGGGTTACTGTGATCTTCTCATTCAATTCGTGGCTAACTTATCAGCACAAATTATCCATTTGTAATATCAACTGTTTCAGCTTTCAAAATCAACACTAGAAAACAGTAATTAATTTTAACCCTTGCAGCTAGAACACCTTAGCTGAACCTAACTCTTCAGCTATTCGTACTTCATGCAGTTATTCGCACAAGACAGAGCTTCACTGAGATATAGATTATATTCATTACTTTTTTCATTACTCTTGTCGTGCGTTTCTTGAAGCCATGCTGTGCTGAAAAAACTATCCCACCTCTCCCTCCCACGGTCTGCACGAAGACTTAAAAGTTTTCTTCCATTTTACGGGCAAAGAACTTTTTTGTCTCGCGACAACCAAGAGCTCAAACTTCCATCGAGTTGTCACTGACGCCAGCGTTGTTAAGTCTCCACATGCGGGGTCTCTCATGTTTCAGATTCAAGCGTCTTGTGCTATACAAATGGGAAAAGTCTTTGGCTTAGTCCCTGAACGTCCACTGAGTAGCGACGGCAGACGCAGTCCTTTTGACATACTCATGGGAAAGATCGTAGGCCTACATACGGGTCCTCTTGTGTTATTCATTACCGATGTAAAAAAAGAATTAAAACCATTTCTATGGATTTATTTAAAAAAACTGAGGAATTACTCCCACTAAAAATACATAAAAGAGCGCACTATGTATAAATAGTCGACCAATTTAGCTTGTAAATGGTTTGGATAAAGTATTTTCACCGCAGGATCTTTACTCTGTTTTACACTCACATTGTTGTATGTTAAAATTCATTAATTCATTTAACATTCCGTAGCATTTAGAAATGATGTTAAATAACTTAACAATGCGAAAAAACGCAAACTTTGTAATATATTGTTAGTAATTTTCTAATTTTAAATATTAATTGTAATGAGATGTTTCTTTATGAATTAATATTCAGTGTTTAAAATTATAATCACAAGATATTCATCGAAGAATATATCTGAGACCTGCCTGCAGCGTTTCCTTGCGACGTGAAAAAGCTTTTCGCTCATACCAGGAAAATAATGAATGAGAATTTGTGTGTTCTACAATACACGCTACTCAACACAGGTAGATAGTGCAGACGTACTAGAATACATCAGCTCCTTCAGTCCTCAGGTCAGACGTATTTCTATTCTTCTTAATTAAGAGGATATCTAAAGATACATCCTGCTGCATCAGGAGATGAGCTCTGGTAAATGAATCACTTGTAAAAGTGGACAATGGTCTGTTCTGCTCAACATCATTTTATAAATATGTTCACGTTACGAAATTTCCTGCCACACATTCTTCATACTTTTGGCACCTCAAGTAGCATAAAACTTTCGTATCATGTAAAGTCACCTAGACGTATGTATTTGTCGATACTGAACACTTAACGGCATGAGACTTGGGTATCGACTCAAGAATGGGCCAAACGGCTCGTTCCTATTGCCTTATTCTATTCTATTCTTAAGGTAACTCTTTGAAGACACATGTACTGTACAACAGTCCTCGTAATAATTTGGACCCAAGTGTCGGACCCAAGAAAGATTCTGTCCACAGACCAGTTCCCCCTTGTGTCCCCCGAGGCTTCATCCAACTCAGTCCTGTTCCTCAGCGTGAGTCCCGGTCAATTGATACAAATTACCTCATAATATTGACCCTTGTGTTCCTGCAGCAGCAGCTGCACCACATTCTTCCCTCTCTTCAGACCTCCGCTCCTCTGTCTACTCTGCCATGTGCTCTTCCTTGTACCTCTTCATGTAGCCCCTTTACTCTTCTAGTACTCTTTCTGTGTAGTCTTTCCTCTACTCTTACGTACTCTTCTGTATTCCTCTGAATATATTTGCATATACGTAGCTTCCCCTCTACTCTTCCAAATATGTTTTCCGGTATTTTTACATTTAGCTTTCTATCCTCTATTCCACGAACTCTTTCTAATATTCTTCCAGTGATCGTGCGTGAGCTCTCCCATGCATCTTAACAAACTTCAAAGCAGACTCGGCGTAATCCACGAGTGCAATATCAACTGCGATGCGTGAAACTCAGTTTGATCTTTAAAGCTTCAATTACTTGCGAAGTTTCTGAAAGAGAACCAAAACTAAACATTCTCTGTAAGACCAATATAATACACATCAATCTTAGAAAAAATGTTACTCATTCCTTCGATTCTGATCATTTATTATTGATTAAATGCAATCTGTACTAAATACCGATAATCAACATTTTTATTACTAATAAAAACTGTATTACTATTACTTTTAGTAATAATATTACTAGAAACCTTCTTATACTATTTTAAATTTCACTTGTAGCATGAACATGATTGAAATAGGGCTAATTTAAAACATTTTTAACGCGATACTTGCACCTGAATTTAATCAGTGCTTTGCTGCACACTCACGCACGCACCTGCCCGTCAACACCCATTTCCTGCTCAACATTCCAGGCGTATCATAGATACACACCGCTCTGAACTTTAATTGATTCACGTTGACTGTGTTGGGCTTCTGACATGCACAGCCACTCTGTACTGACGTCGCCTCACAAAGGCGACATGAATAAAAAATTTCACTACCACCTTGAAATTCGATAAACGTACCGTTCACCCTACCTCCATTTTAATGATAAGCTGATGGCGACGTAAGTTATGATGACTACATGTGCCGTTCATACGGACATTCGGTTCGAGGACAAGCTCATCACTGTAGTTGGCGCTGGCAGTAGCCATGTTATCGCAGTGAGGCACAAGTTTTGGCTCTAGCGGCTATTTCGGGACGTGTTAGGTGTAAATGTTTGGCCTAGAGGCGGCGTGCTTAGAAAAATTGTGTTCTTGCCCCTAAGCTCACGCATATTAGCTCTGACCGTTATTTTAGTCCTCCCCTACCGCGCGTGAGTGACCAGTATGCGTTCTGAGGTGAACTCAATATTCCCCAGGCAACAGGGCAGTCATGTTTTAAATTGTTATACTCGTATAAAAATACTCATATACTACGAGTACGAAAATACGAAAATACTCGTATACTCGTAGTAGTAAAGGAAGGCTTACTACTAATGTCCTTTAAATTGTTTAGACTATAATAAATTACAAATTGAACGACCATAACTCACATATTGGACTACCATAAATTACAAATTAAACGACCATATCTTAAAATACCATAACTTACAAATTAGACAACCATAAATTGTAAAATTGATTTCAATAAATTTTAATAATAACGTAGAGAATGTAGGTTCTAAATTAGAGTTACTGAAAACTAATATACTCTAAAATACAAAATCGCAATCAGTAATTAATACCTTCATTTATATTGCGTTCAATTACTTAATGAATGAAGACTTGTTCACTGTACAGTTCAACAACGTAATAAATACTGGCTCATACCTGCACGCCACTTTTACGCATAGGAACAGTTAGGTGAGTCTATAACCTCGTCCTAGTAATGGAACCATGTCACATGAAAAACATCGTATACCTCTACACATATAATACGTCTTATGTTCGTTTCACTTACTTATCAAACAAAATAAGAGATCATGAAAAAATCATTCAAAAGGTATGTGAAGTGCAGGAAAGGTAGTCATAAGAGACAATCATGGCTTCCTGTTGTAATCATGAACTGTAATTCCCATCACATTTTGTCCCTACAAGGACGCGCACAATCCGAAGTCCGTATCATCGTTTGAAACTCTTAATGTTTACTTAGCTATCACTGTCCCACAGGTGCTCCTTGATATAAACTGTCCTGACCAGGACAGCCTGGTCGTGTTATCTTGAGATAGTGGAACACTCACACAGCTCCGGAAGTGATGCAGCAGGCATGAGGAGTAACGCGTTATCACCAGTTCTGGAAAGGCCTACAAGTAGACACAACTGGGTGCATTACTTGCTCTTGGTTTGTTTGTGTACTTTGTTGATTGAGACGAAAAGTTGTTGGTATAGTTGTATGTATAAATTGTTCATTTACGATAACTCTAGTGAAATTTCAACTCAGTATTTTTTCTGAATTAAAATTGTGCGCCAGATGGGCTCAGTTGAAATGGGCAGGCATAAAGTTTACGACACATGCTGTGTATTGCCAGGTGACGATTTAATAGCTTGCTCTCTCGTGCTAACTAAGAGTTGACAAAAATCTGCAGAACCGACACCTCTGTAAAAATATTTATAGGTGAAGCACTTTAACCAAATTTATTTATCAAAATGAAGGAACTTTGAACATACAAAAGATATTTTCGATATTATTTCGTCTGCAACTATTTTTCTATTGCTATTTGACATCGCGTCAGTGTTCTCAAATTTCAATTTGCAGAATTATTTTTTTTAAATTTCTAGATGCTTCGTCCCAGTTTTTCAATTCCCTCTCCAATATAAAATTTTACTTGATCTAATTTATTATCTTGTGTGGCGAAACCTTGTGTTGTAAATAAATTTGTTTTTAATATCAATACAGCGAATGATACCATCTTCATAATAATTCTTCCTACCATCAACGAAATTTACACTTGGACAAAATAATAAGTCTAGTAAATTAATGTTTTCTTATCATCTAATGTCATTTGATGTAGAACTAAAGCCTCGAAATTGGACTTCAGTTTCAACGTACTGTTCGTGTAAACAGGTTTTCAGAAAAAATATAGCAAATTGTGCTGTCAACTCTTAACAGTAACAGGACCTTCTTGTGAAAGTCTTGAGAATACCTGTATGAGAGAAGCGAAGTATTTTGTTTCTCAAACTTTTCGGCCATATTTTATTCGCTTCACAAGTCTCTTTGATTGAGCAACAGTTTTTTGAGCATCTAATGAGCGCACATGCAGAAACCTGACACGTGTGTTGTCGTGAGTTCATAACACCTGACCTTGGCTGGTGGTGCATCAACCATGCACGACCAGCATGATGAACTCACATTATGTACATGATGAACTTACACTACGTACTTGATGAACTCACATTATATACATGATGAACTTACACTACGTACTTAATGAACTTACATTATGTACATGATGAACTTAAAATACATACTTCATGAACTTAAATTACGTACTTGATGAACATTAGTAGAGCTCTAGTAGAGCTGAACATTAACAACATAACTCCTGCCGTTTTACCAGAGTACAACATTAGTGACAATTGTTGATCAATACCATCCCTGTTGGTCATTGGAGCACTTGTGTATCGATATTAATGGCATGCATGTGCATAAAGCAATCATCATCGCAATAACTGTAAACATGTATCCCAGTCTCTAACATCAAGTAGAAGGCGTTGGTAAGAATATTACCAAGCCATTAATAATCCTAGTTCCTGCCACCACAATTCATGCTTTAATCAAGACTGTAGTAGAGTCTCACCATCACTCTTGCCCTTCTTGTCATTATAGTGTATATGAGTGTTACCAACCGCCAGCAGAACACCATCCCTACCCCCATATCTCCCCAACCTCCTGCCTTCCTTAGGCATTAAAACCATGCTGCTCATCTGGGCCTCACACTGCGCATTCCTCACCCTTCTTACGCTTGTGCGTCTGCTCACCACTACGTACTCATGTGCAGCTATGTGTACTCAGTGACACTCACGGGAGTAAGACAGTGTATGTGTTATACACGTTGTTTAACTGAACCATTGCTGCCCTTGTAATTCGATGTGATGTTGAACTACATTTAAAGAACATTGTTTGTCGCATTGAACGCGCCCTAGATAACAGAATTTTTGTAACAAAATACCACGGTTAAACTCGGTAGAGATGCATTCAAATAAGCCATACCACCTTGGCGTGATATCAAAATTGAGGGTAAAAATTCAATTTTTGTGCACTTTTAACACTTTTATGTATACATGCAACGTGTTCATCCCTGAAGTTCAAGCTCTACAAGAGTTATCTATCTGCTTTCAACGTGACTCAAGTGACTCAACCATCGGAAATCCGCCGGTTCTTTATATGAGTTTCTACACAAAATTGAAAGTTGACAATTTAGCAACAAGCTTCTACTGTCTGCTGGTCAAAAGCAGGATGCTTACTTGCGTGGTGATGATGCAGTCGTAGAGAAAGGATGTCTAATGTTGGAATAGGAAACGTTTTTTGTGAAGAAGACTGCTCATCTTTGTAACAGAACTACTTTTAATCGCTTTCGGTCTTACGAAAAAACTGTTCAGATATGTTCAGTTGCGAACTAGGTGCTCCTAAAGGTGTCTTGAAAATTATATACAACGTAAGTTACGTGTATTTGAAATTTGTTAATAACTTTTCCGTTATTCAATTAGTTAATAACCATGTGTAAAACTGAAAATTCGAAAACTTTATTTAATTCTGCCTCAATAAACAAATTTAGCGATTTTTTTCCTGAGTGAAGCACGTCTTGATATAAGCACTCAAACTTCTGTGTTTTTAAAATTGTGTTTTGCATTCGAGATAAATGTTGATGCATGCTGATGAAAGCTTGCCCTCGAACTCATGCCTCTTGCGAGACTCCACTGGTGCCTCGATGAGTGAGCATTATACTGACGCGGTGAAATTACAACGAATTTAATAAGAACTTGTGCGTCGGAGTCATACTCATGTGTAATTAACTAAATATTTGAAAAAAATGGAGAAATTTAGCATATAAATTGATTATAAATATTTATGTTTCTTCAATTTTGACATTAGTTTGAAAAATATTCATGTTGTGTGTTGTAATTTAATTTGAATATATCAGTAAGCGAATTTTTATTTACACTGAAATTCTTGTTAAATTCTTGTCACATTTCAGAGACTTGTGTCTCTGATCTACCGCAAACATTACATTCATGTAGTCTGGTTTGGAAATAATTAACAAATTTTCCTGATAAATCACTCAAACAACGCTACTGGCGGGCCATGCTTCAGCCTCATACTGGTCACTGATCATAATTATTATGTTGCAATAGACTATTTGATTCCGTTCAAGAACTGGCCAGTTTGAACCTCTCTTGCTTACACACGTGCCTCCAGTTACAAGCGTCACAACCTCAAAGAAGGATGCTTGAGCATCCTTATCTTGGATCGCACAAAAAATGCAGTGGATCGTTGCACGTAACTTTTGAAGTAATCTACCACCAATACTCTCACATGAAAACAAGCTGTTCAAACTTCAGTCCAACTGGCTAACTGTTTTTTGAGTAGTGAACCTGATATCGTAAGGATTTAATCTCGAGGAGCTTGTAAACTAACGCATACTTCAATATAACGGGTTTTGCAATTCTGGTGTAATTCATAAATTCAATTGTACATTCAAAAATAATAGTTGTTTTTGTTATTTTCTAGCGAATCGTAAAGTGAAAGATTGTTATTTTTCTGTTCAACAGAAATATCGGTCAGAAAGTTTTTTATTTTTGATCCCAATTAAAATTACAACTCGAATAAACCGTTTCTGAAACTACAGGGTGTCTCAAAAAAATGTAAATGTAACGCACCCTTGGTGTGCGTTATCAGCGTTGTCTGGACAATAATGGTCATCAATTCGAACATCTGCGAACATGATTCTTTAATCACATTTGTCTTCTGTATTCGAAGCTATTCTATTTCACTGTATGTTCATAAATAAAGGATCTCGTCATTCGAAGTGTGAGTACATTTTACATTTTTTTGAGACACCCTGTATTACTTCAACCACCAGTTTAGCTCACTTTTTGACAACAATTATATAAAAAAAATACTGCTCGTGTTATTTTTGGAATGGTAAAGCGAGGATATTTTGTGATTAAAATACTGTACTATAGGATCCTTTACTACATTCACAGGACAGCTGTAGCAGTCATCGCCAATGACTTCCACAATTAAATCCCGTTCCTCAGACGCCCTGAAAAGGGCTGACAACTTCCAGTCTAAACTGATAGCGCTTCTCACCCTCGTACTGTCAAGGAGCATTGCAAGCAACGGTTCATTTCAATAAATGGCACCTCGACGAAAATCGATTGGCTCCGAGACACAACTCTGAGATCAATAATTATGCATGATGAGAGCTCTGACTAATGCGATACCAAGACTGCGCATGATCAACTGCCTGGGAGACCTTTAACTGGAACGTGTTCTGCTTAAATTATAAAGTCTGTTGAGGAGATGGTAAAATACGTGTTTGTTCAAATAACCTGCAGCTAATACCAAAGGAAAAAATTGGTACTTTCACTTCCTTTTCAATTTTTCCTTGATTGATACTATATTTGCTCAGCATTCGCCGGGCTAAAAATTCAACATAATTTCCAAATGTTTACGTAGAATTGCGTCAGAAGTTCCACGAAAATTGTTTTGGGAAGACAGGCGGCTTGCTGAGTCAGCTTGCATACTTCAGCTATGCCTGGGAATAAAGCTGACAAAAAGAGGCATAAGCACGAGTGCAAAACTGTCAATGTTCATCTTAACCACGCGTAGATATCTGAAGTCTGGTTGTAAAATATATTGTCGTTTGAAATTTATTAATTTGAATTGAATATGGGAGTATGGAATCAGGAATTCCGAAGATAGAGCGGATTTTATGACACTAGTAATTTAATTTTTTCGATGAATATTCAAAGGCAAAAAACTGATCGTTTGTTCTTACTGTGACAAGAATGACAATAAAATCGATGTACAAATACAGTGTCTACAAATACGACAAAATAAATTAAACAAATTGTAAAAAGACGCCAGCCTCGAGACATTAATTTGTAGATAAAATGCTCAAATTCAGCCATTTGCATATTTCGAGAGATAAATGTCGTTACTTTCCTCATTATTCGCTATTGCAAATGAAACGCTAATCCAAGTAACAGTCTCGTGTAATTCAACATGAAGAAATGGCTGAGCGAATGTTAAATGAAATTAAGTGTCCATCACTGCAGTTCTGTGATTTTATTTAAATGTGTTCGATGTATCGAAGGAGTGATTCTCTTGTCAAGACGAGGGCTATAATTTTCTCTAACAAGAGCGTCGTATGAAGCGAAAACATACGCCTTTGTTCACAAAATTCATTTTAGCAGCAAGTAAATATGTTCTATTCCTGCGCTCAACTGCTCACTGCGCACATCCTGTTGCGTCAGGTTGGACTGCTTCGGAAGTTCAAGAATATTGAATTTTGTAGCAATGACGTAGCTTGTGGAGCAAACAGGCTCTTGCTCACTGATGGTCATGACAGGATTACACAACACTGAGTCTGCAACTTGATGAACCTGTATAGTTCTATTACTTTGTTTTGTGTTTTTTTATCATTTTCAGATTCTATAAATCAGCCCATCAAATCGCTGTAGCACGTACGTTGACTACTTTCGTAGTGTAATGCATTGTTACAATCATGATTTTTGTCTGTATTTAAATGGCAATCCAATTAATTGAAGCAAACACATCAATCGTTCAAATAGCATCCAGTAAACGCAAACAGGAAAATCACTACAGTGCGTGCCAAAATTATATGCAACTCTATTTTTTGATTCTTACTCCCATAGTGGTTAATAAAAATTAAGGACACTTGGTACATTATATGACAATACTAACACATGCTCAGATCTAAAATTGTAAGATGGTCTGCGCAATAGTAAACAAACGGTAGCTATTGACTTGAATTTTTGCATTTCAGCGTGTCAACTTTATATGCAAGATGGGACGTAAAGATGCTTTGAGTCATGTGAGAAATCTAAAATTGTTCAAAAACTGAGTAATAACATATCTACATTAGAAATAACAAAAGAGTTGGGCTGTGACCATCGTACCATTAAAAAATTTGTGACCAACCCTGATCATTGCAACGGTCGTTCTGACAAAGGAAAATGTCGTAAGAAAGCACCTGTGTCGCATCGAGCCATGAGTAGGATCACGAGAGAATGCCGCTGTAACCCACTTAAACTAGCAAAGAAGTGTTTGACAACGCTGGTGTTCATAATGTACCCAAATCCAATCGATGCCGTATTCTGAGGGAGGTTGGAAAATGTGGAAAGCCAGAGGTTCACCCTCCATTGAAGGATATCCACATGAAAAAGTGGATGGATTGGGCGAAGAAACACATGAAGGTAAGAATTTGGCATTCCGGAAAGAGATGGTATTTATGCATGAGAATGCCCCGTCTCATGCTGCAAGAATAACCACGGAATATTTGGAGAGTGTTTTTGCCAGGCACGGGAAAATCATGCAATGGCCAGCTTGTTCTCCGGATATAAACCCCATCTAGAATCTGTGGAGCATCCTGCAGAGGAAGATTTACTCCGGTGGAAGGCAATACACTTCCAAGGATGACCTCTGGAATGCCGTTCTAACTGCTGCCAAAGAAACTTCATCAGAAGAAATGAAAAAATTGACATTTTCGATGGATGAAAGGCTTTTTTCTGTTGTTAAAGAACATGGTAATTATAGACGATATTAATTGCACTATTCAACCACATTGAAGCTTTTTGTTTTGTAATGTCGTTGTTTCCACATTAAATATTCCTAAAATAATCTATTTTATTAATTTCTGTCACCAGTTGGCCATATTTGACACTGTATATGTAGATGATTTACACATAAAGTTGGCACGCTGAAACTTGCAAGAATTTAAGCCAATAGCTGCCGTTTGTTTACTAAGCGCAGATCATCTTACAATTTTAGATCTGCACATGTGTTAGTATTGCCATATAATGTACCAAGTGTTGCTAATTTTTATTTACAACTATGAGAGTGAAAATAAAAAATAGAGGTGCATATAATTCTGGTACGCACTGTATTTCTCTCCTAAACAGATTAGTTTATCCTGACATCGAAGTTCAGATACCCCCACTGCTACAGTAGATACAAATCTTTGTATTTGACATCAATAATTACTGCTCATAAACATTTATTGGCCACACATTTGACTGTGGATTTGGCAACTGGATTTCCAAGATGGGTTTGAACAAAATATCGTGAATGACACTTGTTCGGATCATGTATAGTGTCATTTGCTCTCCATTTGCTGCCCACATTCTTAACAATCGTAATGCTCATTCTCAGATTGAATTTATTGACAAATGTTGTTTTCCCTTCTTATCTAGATTTATTTGTTTAGTACTGTTCAATAATGGAAACATGCTGCTCACTAGTAGGCCATCTTAAAATCCAGTTTTTTATAAAATATTTATGACAAAGGCAAATGGTAATATACACATAAAATAATAGAGGTGTCTGGTTTTCGTTTCACCTTTCTACGTCAATTAGCTTTAGAGTTACGAGCGTTCCTTTTCGACCAGTTTTTTTGCTTTACATTGTAGAATACAGCAGTTAAAAACGTAAAATTACTGATAAGAATATTGTCATCAGTAATGTTATCAAGAAAATCTAAAGTTTGTAAATTTTGCAAGACAGTTCATTATTAGAACAACTGAAGCTCACTGTTTTAGATTTAATGTTACTTTATATTTTTTTGAAGTCCAACTGGAGAAAATTTACATTCCTAAGTTTCTAGTTATTTTTTAGAGAGCACCGTTCTATAGCATTCGCATGAGTAAAGTCCAAACAACGTCAAAATCGCAGCTTTTTATTCCCTTCGAAGAGTTGAAAGGAGGTTTTAAGGTAGAAGTAAAAAATGGCAGTAAAAAGATATTCCTTAGTTTACTTTCTTGCACTACTGTATTATAATTACGGAAAGTCATGGCTAATTTGTAGAAGTGATAATAATACAAGATAATACAAAGCAGTTGTGTAGGACAATAACGATACACGAGACACTTCATGAATTATTGAGGGAGCAAGCGAGCCTGAGAGCGACTGCGACTTACATTAGTGCTCCACACGCCGCGCTACATCGACCGCAAAATGATCGATGGAAGCAAATTGCAGAGCGCATGCAGCCTTGACTGCACGCGATTCCAACGTAGTTAAAACCATCGATGTGCGATGCACGATACCGCTTCCAAATGCTCTGTGACACTTGCTGCACATGCTCCTGTGCCTCTGTAGCGTCGGGCTTAGAGGGCCCGTGTTCCCTAACGAGGCCTCTTGATCGTAAAATTAATGATCGGATACATGGCTTCTTGATGGTTCGTGAGGCCACGAGCTCTGTAATTCTATGCACTGTTTATTGAGTCAATATAGAGTAGCATTCCACGCTCATATTCGTTTCAGCAATGAGTGCGATCGTTCAACGAAATATCTGGCTATCGAATAGTTCACCTATATTTTACATATGCTACTTTTTATCTATCAAAATCATCTGTTTCTATTGGGTTGAAAAGATTTTGCACAGAAAGGAATTTTAGTAACCTGCTCGAAATTGTTGAACAAGTTTTATTGCTGTCAGCAGTGTAAGAACAAATATGATCAGGAGGAGAATTTCCTAAGCATTTTGGTAGGAGTTTTTTATTTTGGGTACTATATTAGGAGCAGTTAGCCCGTCGAGGGTGGGGGTATTTCCTGTCTGGGATAGAGGAGGGACTGTGTGGAAAGAAGACCTTCTGGGAGTGGGAGGGAGAGGGGAAGTGGGAGAGGGTCAGCAACGGGTGCAAGAGAGAGAATAAAGGGAATTAAGAAAAGAGAGAGAGAGAGCATTGGGGGTGAGAGGGCGGCTCGCATTTGAGGGACCAATGGAGGCAACGAAGCTAAAGAACTTCACCCATTAATGCGTGTGATGTTGAGTGGTCGATGTATTCATGTGGCTTAAGATGGTTTCATAATATTTTGTCTCAGCAATGATAGTTTTGCGTGCAGAAGGCCGGTCCCTTTTGATGGCTTACATTTATCCTCCGTTAGATAGTAAGGTTTAGTTTAAACAGTAAATGGGGGGTGTGCGCAGAGTATTTTCATTTGTGACTTAAGGGTTGACCTAAATTCTTTGTAGCACGTAAATTTTTTTCCTCAAATGTACACAATAAATAAAAACTCCTGTATGCCATACAAGTTTCAAAAGCAATCTCCTAAAGTAAACGTGGAACAGAGCTGGCCTCTCATTAAATTGTTTTGCATAATTATATTGAAATCATGTTTCTTCACCACAAAACGCAACTTTTGACATGTCACCATCTCCCCCAGTGCGGTAGCCCTGCTTGTGCGATACCTAAACTGTGCAGAGCGCAACAAAGTAAGTCTACCTCCAACACACAGCTACACAGCCCCTTGGGACTTTTCCGGGAAACTGAGAAGTACGTTTGTAAATACGCTAAGGTAAACAATAAGGCCTGTGTTTACACATGTACGACCAGACCCAAGTCGACGCTGTGCATTACAGAGTTTGTTGGCACAGTTCCTGAGTTGTGAGACTGCGGATATTTTCTTTGTTGATGTTCTTCACTCGAGCCGTTTATGAAGCAGCCAAATTCCCTGAATGCTCCCACCTCAAAACGAAACATGTTTTCTTAGCTACCTGTTGGTTAATGGAAGAAGTGATCAGCTGTAGATCAGTTTTGACAGTCATTTTCAATGAAGTCTTTGACGTTGGAACCTAGGGAAATAAATGATGTTCGTATCCTTGATTAAAGAAGCTTAGATTCTAAGTTTAAAATGGATAAAATAGAAAGTAATTCATTGCATCCCTTTGTTTGCCTTCAGCCTTCTACTGTATAACTGTTATTGATGTTAGAATTCATTGTAAAATTACTGTCTATCCTATTAACCATTTTAGTGAGGTTGCTGAGTATAGCGAAGAATTTCTAACTATTCTTTTATTCGGAAATTTTCACTTGTGATCAACTTCTATCCAAAGAGCAATTTGTGTTATCTTCGTCTTACAGTTAAGTGTTGTGAACGCAAGGGAACGGAGTTACCAACGTCATTGGCATAAAGATACGATAAATAGACAAACTATATAGAAGTAAGTAGATGATGTTTAATGCAAAGACTTCCTGATGGGAAAGGGAAACAAAGCTGTCAATCAATGGTAACTGTATGAGTAGAATATGATGCTGACGAGCAAAAATATTAGCTCATTCCGACCCTTTTAGTAATAAAATAATAAGTATCAGTTTCAAACGGAAACTAAACATGGCAATTGAGTAATCAGGGAAGTGTCTTCAGGATAATACTGAAAATCCTTAAAAATTTGGCCCTTGTGTTCGTGTATATAATCGTGATCATAGAACATTGGAAGTCTGCTGAAAGTTCAGAAGTAGTTAAACATGCAGAACAGTTCAGAACTCGAGCGGTCCGAAGTTATGGTTCATTCAATAACTAATTGGTCAATATTATAAGACACAAAAATAAAGAATATGGGAAGTGGGGAATTTAGTTACCCGCATAAGTGACTCGACACAGTTGGAGGAAAGTGTAGTGCACCTACGCTGGTCCAGTTACGATTCATTAAAGCCAATTTATGTCATCATACCGTCTCTGAGACGAGACCGTCCTCTAAATAAGAGGATAGACTCACAAACTGCTGTGAATTGAACTTTCATGAGGCACACCTAACATGCACACTTTTTTGCAGATATTGTACCGCTAGACGATTTACTGAATATGTAATTACTGAAACATTCCGAAAAGAACTAGAGGAAGTGTTTTGCTAGGCCTTTCACGAAAAGACTATCACTTCCAGATGAGACATTTTACTTGCTTTCTTTAACTATTATACTGATGTGAGTGTTATTTAAAGTCTTTATCTTCACAAGTATAATAATACAGGAGCAATAACGTACGGCATAAATCTTTAAAAATATAGGAACACTTATATCCCGGTACAGTTCATACTATAAAAATACTCGCATCGAAAGGAGTCCAAGTTATGCGGAAGATATTTCAAAAAAATAGTTTCAAACAAAACGATGCTAAAATTGGCGGCAAGCACGAGTAAAGTTTGACACTTTCATTAGTTGGTTCGACGTTCATCCTGTTTTTTACGAACATCAGTTTTACACATTTCCCTCGACTGACAGAAGTGAGGGCAACGAAGTCCCACTAGTTTCATCATATCTCACCTCAAAGAAAACGGTATACGAGGAGGGACAGAAAACGAGAGTAAGTTACTCTCAAACACAGAAACATAAAGAAAAACTATAGAACACGGACTAAGGTGATCATAGTTGAACAAGGAAGGTTTCAGGAAGCGCAAAGTTTTGTCACCGTACTCACCATGAAATATTCTAATATTAAACTGATTCTTCGGACCAATCTGCAAGCGGACTATATGCCTTAAGTACCGTAGTTCGGCGAGGTCTCAGGCTTCATACTCGAATTTCCCAGAGGAGAGAACCTTCAAATTGAAACTTAACTCGTGTTATTCTTCACCAGCTGTTTTCCGCTTTTAGAGAGTAAAAACATTTTTTACTACAGTAGATCAGCTCACGAGCAACTATAAAATACAACTAGAATGCGAAGAACCTAACAGTAAACAGAGAATGGAAAAAATAAGCCACAGATTCCTGTTTAGTATAACTAAATCAACAGCCAGAAGCAAAAAGTAAAAGCATCGTAGAATTTCTAATGTTAGACGATTAAAACAGAAATCGTGAACCTCATAACTGACACTGACCGTTTTGACACGATGAGGCCTGCACAAATTCGTTCTCTCGCCCTCTCTTTGTTTCTTATAAACTGTGTTCGTAAATGTTTACAACCGGGATATTCTGAGACCTGGAGCTCGTTAGGCCCATCAACGCTCTGTTCTAGTGACGCGTCTGTAAATTGGGCATCATCCTTTGATGAACACAACCATAATAGCGGTGTAAGACTTGTACCAAACCCCTCTAATAATCGTCAGAGTAAACAGGAGCTGATAGCACTGCGCACCTTGTTTGTTAATTAGTTCCATCAGGTGTACTAAGCAACTAGAAAGTTCTTTAGCGAAAAAGAAATGATCAAGTATTTTATTCCATATAATTTGTGTTGTTTTATGAGGTAAAACTACTCGATATTTCTATAAGCACAAAACCAACTTGAAAAAATATCATTTGTGTGGTATCCTGCAGCCTAAAGAATTTCATGATATAACATAACATAATTCATTGTAACATAAATCCGTTACTGTTCTCAAAACTTGCTTTTGGAATTGCCCTGAGTGAGTTTATTTATTCTATAAAATGGAGAATTTAGATATATAAGCCTCAGGGGACACTTGCAATCCATGTTCAATGTGTCTTTTTTGCTGTGATATCGCAAGAACTAATTCTGAACACGAGTTCTCTCTTTAAAGCAACTTCCTGTGGTATGATGCTTTAATACTTGGTCGTGCAACCACATCGAAAATCAAAAGAATGGAATCATCCAGATTATTCTAAAAACAAATTTCACAGAAGACAAGATGCCTTGGGAAAAGAAATGTGGAAGCAGCAAGATTGACTTCACAAGAATGTAAGCAAACCTTTTAACGCTATCTTCCCCTGTTCGATTAAGTAGTTAACGATGCGCTAAATGGGCTTATTTGTTAACCTACGGAAAAGTTTCTGAGGGAGTACTTTCGATGTTGAGGGAATTACTTGAGATGGATGTAAACTAAATAATTTTCTAAGTGACGTAGGAATTCAAGTGCCTTGAACACCTATATACCATAGTTCTCTTATCATATATAAAGGAATTTGGAATTTGTGTCTATCCACTTACTCATTTTACGTGTAATGCACTAAATCCAGTAATATCATCGGTATGAATTCTCGGAATTTGTTCTCAATATATTATGTTGCATGCATTTCTTTGTTTTCAATTTCTGGTTCAATGTTAGGCGTGCTTTGGTGGATACCTGTTTGATAATTTTCTCGAGCTACCCTCAAGTCAGCTCATTATATGATACATAAATTTTATGGGAATCATGATCAGTTTCAAATTTCATGTTATGCTTGTAGCAAGATGAATCGAGAATCGAGAAATTCAATAACTCTCAAACTCTCGAGAGCCATGCCACTCTGCTCTCCGAGGAGACCTGTGGGGCTTGAGTGATTCAATATTATTTCGTACGGCAGACACACACGAGTATTGCATATCCCAAGAGCATTACTAGTCGAAGTTTGATGCTCTTCCAGGCCGCAATCGCAGTGCAAGACGCAACATAGAGTGTAGGACCGCACTAGGAATTTTTCTTCATTACAGTAGTGAGCCTACCACAGCAACGAATAACGAGTTTAGTTATTGTTCGATATTATTACCTAAAAATGTATTATGTAATTCAGAGCACAACATATGTATAAAATATAATATTTCAATTTTTTACGTCAATCTAGAGCTTGGCTGAGTATCATGATAACAAAAGGGCATTTAACTTTATAATTTATTTTAAATGACATGTGTTTCAGCATCCGTGAAGTGCTGACTCCAGAGCTTTGATTGGAATATGAGAATCCAGTAAACTCAAGGTAGAACAAATACTGATGCCCGTTCATACCTTGTGCAGTGGGGGAGATGGATGAGGGCGTTAGAACAGCGAGCTGCTGCTGCCTTTGGAAATATCATACTTTCCCGTTGTTGGCCAGTTTCCTCATCGTGTGATAAGTACGAGCGTTTGTACCATGTACCTATTTCAATTTAAGTGGGAGAATAAAATTATCATTTCTGTACTTTCAGCGTTTCTTTTTTTGTATTTTTCTGAGTTTCTGTGCAGATTCGAAACAATGCGTCCGGCATGCTTCCTTTTAGTGTGAACGTGCGTAGGGGAAACTTTAAAAACGACACTCAACATCCTCAATTCCATGACCGCAGTTTTTGGCACAAGTTCAGCGAATGATGCTAAGTCACATTCTGGTGTGACCGCAGTTGAAATAAACTGAGGTTTTTTCTTAAACGTCACCCGATGCTTATAATCAGAATCTTAAGCACGGTCGTCAAACATGGAACTCAAGCATAAACATAGCTTTGTTGGGCTATCAACATAACGCATGTTTGCCTATGAAGCACACATACATACGTTCGTAGTTAAAGGTGTTGCGCTCTTGTGGTTCAAGTTATGGGAACCTTATAAGCCGTCGTACCATAAGGACTACGCCATTACTGGTCATAGGCAAGCGTCTAGTTCCTAGTCTGCGTTTACCGTCACCTGTTAACTAGTGCTCACTAACTTAACGGAAATTCTCCACACCGGGTTAGCGTTTTGCGTGAAACACAAGGTGGTTTTAAAGGTGTGATGCTATGCGCCGCCACACTCGAACGTGTGGCGGCAGAGCGCAGTGGATGCGCCACGTGGCAGTGTATCGATCGCGCCGCCCAGAGAGCGACAGAAAGAGAGAGGGAGGCGCGCACTGCTCTCAGGAGAGCCGATACGCGGACTCTGCCCTCGGTTGCTGTTTCCCTCGCCCAGCGTTTCCTTCATCAGTGAAGATCTTCATGCAATCGTACAGCCTCGTTTGCTTTGGTATCCATCGTTAATGTTTAGACGAATATTCAAACAATTCTAGGATCGTTCTTGAAGAAGAGGTTCTTCCTCTTTTTCAACCACATGCACAGAAACTGTGAATAAAAGTATCTCGAAGAAAACCAGTTTTGTTATTTTTAGTTACTATGCCTAAAATTTGAGGTGCCTAAAGTGCAGCATAAAATAGCACATAGTAAAGAACGACAAGGTTCGACAGTCGATTCAACAGGTTTAAGACTAATCATTGGTTTAATTTTGCAATGTATCAATTTTTATTTCCGAACGTGTTTAAACGCCGACCGTGTACGAACTTTTTTCTTTTATGATATTTTAAAAACATATTTCAGACTGTTCATAACGTCACAACATTTATCGACGAGTTACCTACCCTGTCTGTACGGTGAGACACGCTCTAGCTACTCACACAGTCTCTCAGAGGGCATCATGAAGGACTATGTTTGTAATTGAGATCAAAGCAATACTGAAACACAGTAACACGAATATTACTTTAACCTGATGATTGCATGTTAAGGAATTTCAAACCCAAGAGGCCAGCGAAGGCTTGCTCCGGATTATTTGAATGTGAACGGAAATTTCTAAGATTTAGCTCCCAACCGTCTTATTCATATTACCTTCCTTCAGGATATCTACTTCCATATGCAGATCAGAATATATTGAGAGGAACTCCTAATTGTGCTACACCGACTTAAATGCAACTTCTGTTTCGAGCTGAAACGTGATAGCAAAGTATGTGGAGTGCCACTTCTGTCGATCCAAAAGTTTCGTAATCAAGAAATTCACTGAACACCAAAAGCAATCAACGAGGCGCTGCTGACAATCAAGAAATTATATGAAGAAAACTTTTTGAAGATTTGGTAACAGGCAGTGAGTGTTAGACGGTTAAACTGACACATATGAGATAAAAATCTAATCGTAGTTTTATATCTAGCTACTGATACTGATCTCACTGTGATCATATTCACTACAACTGACGACAAGAACGCCGAGCTGAGCTTATACCACCACTAAGGGTTTAGAAGGAGTATTCGCCACCACTAACATTCAGAACACCGTGCTGAGCTGCTATTAAAACTACTAATCTAAAAACCTCATTCGCCGCCAGTATCGACGAGAACGTCATATCGAACTACATTAACGAATAAAAAGCAATACGGCGACGAGCTCAGAGCCATGAACCTAGAGCGCTAGTGGCTGCCGACACGTAGGGGCTCTCTTGAGAATCGATATTTTAGCGACTCAGGTTCCAGGGAAGTCAGAAGCAGGGTCTGCTTGGGTGCGGGCAAGCAGAGGGCAAAACTTCCGAGTGGTACTTTTGGTACAGGGGTGTCGGCACGGTTTTGTATATGGAGTAGGCTGGAGTCATGGTACTCGGGTGTAGGCAAAGCTTTGTATAGGGAGTAGACTAAAGCTCTGGTAAAGGGGTGTACGCAGGGCTTTGCAATAGACTAGAGTTATGGTACAAGGGTGCAGGCAGGGAGCTGCTAGTTCTGGAGTATACTGTTTAGGGGTGTGAACGAGGGCTAGAACAAAAGGTGTTGATACAAGCTAATACAAGGCTGGATACGGATTAGTACAGGGCTGTATGGAGGTTGGGGTAGACTGATTTCTGAAGTGCAGTTAACCGAGTCAAATATGACTACATTTAGACAATTTAATTTCATCATAATTTGAGGTTGGTTATATATACCGAAATTTTGTACAGTAACTTTTTCTATGATTTATAATAAAAGAAAATTGTCAAAGGTGACTACACGGTGAAAATTAGTTATCATATTTATTGTTTTCAATTTTTACGATTGAATAAGTTTGATAAATGAATTGAATTATCCAAGAAAGAAATAATAATAATACGGATGTTATGAAAAAACTGCGAGTTAACGTGGTTACAGAGTCGCGTTCTGTACTCTTATTTGTTTCTTATTTGTTACACTCGTATCTGTCTTGCTCGGCAGCCTCCGTGTCTGACAAACTGCGTTGCTGAACTCGAACTTGAAAGTTACGTTATACATTCACGTGAGCACTGGAAAATCTATTGAGGTTAGTTACTTTTCAAACTAAAATAAAATGTGAGACAGCAAAATAAGTTTGAAACGCATCAATTTTGACAAAATATGAAAGGCAACTTTAATATTATAAAAAACGTGGTGACCTATGTTTCATTTATAGAATATTATCTTGTTAAGTTAGTTCATGAAAATATTGCACCAATCATCATGCATGAACATCAACAAATTTAGTAACGTTTTCCATCAGACTCATTAATTAGTCTCGATTCAGAACCACTAATTATTAGTGTACATCAATAAATTCTAAAAAGCGCTGGTAAATTTCACTGCACTGTAAAACTATGAGACTCAGTTCATACTAACCTATGTAACTATTTTTAGAACAAAGAAAATTAAACACAAGTGTCAAAACGATTTTATTATAAACATTCTTAAAAGTACGGACAAGTTTTGTGCAGCTGAAATCGCAATCAACTATTTTCCAATATTTATGGGGCTATAATTCATACCTTGAATTATTTTATGTCAAATTTGTCGTGGTCGTTTTCCATTGAACTTAGAGAGCACGAATGACTTCTGTAATGAAGGGAATGAAATAGCAACTAAAAAGCAGCTATGTACAAAAATATGTGAAAATATTTAAGCCTACTTAAAATCAATAAAAACCATCATGGAACAAGTTCATATTAATAAGATGCTTATATTTTGCTAGTCAAGAAAAAGTCAAATGTAGTTCTGAATGAGAAATAGTGATGCTCAAAACCATCAAATTGTAATGGTAAATATTAACGTTTTTGTGAGTAACGATGAAATAAATGTGATGTTAAATTACTACATCATCATTTACATTCTTTTCTCTATTGCACATTAGTAAGAACGTGTTCCATATTAAGAACATTAAAAAACTTAATCTTAAAGTCATTTGGAATGAGTGCATCTTAAAATAACACAACTTCAATAGTGCAGGCAAATAGTTAGGCTTTACATAAGCGCAACAAGTGGAAAAGTAGAAATTCAGCTTCAAGAAAGATTAGAGTGAAAGCTTACATTGAATTATATCTAAAATACATGATATTTTGTAGCGTAAAAAATACCCACATTTGAATATAACACTAACAAAAGTTTCAAGCATCGAGCTTGTTTGGCTTGAAAGGTCAAACATAAATTGTAATAAATTTCCAGCATTACGACACCGTTCCTATTTTCGATGCGCTTATTGAGAAGGTGACTATCCTAACATATTCGAATCTCATGGCGTATCTTCTAAATTTATTTAAAATTCAATCAATATTCGATGCAGGAGATTAACAAAGCAACAGCAAAGTTTACCTACGTTGTAAGAATGTTGTACGACGTTCAATTTACTTTTTTGCAAGTAGCATTATCCTGTATTCGAATGGTCAATAGTAAACAGTAAAAAGTAAAACACTTCTGTGATGAACGATTTATAGCACTAAAATATTAAAGGGCAAGAAAAGGCTATTTTCGAAATAATTCAAAAGTACGAGCAGATGTAAACTTAGCAAAAATGTTCATTTCTTGGAAAGGGAATTGATTTGGGCTTCAAATTTATTAGTTGCAAATTAAATTGCTTTAAAATCTACAGTTAAATCCAACACAGCGATGTTTATGACGACTGTCTTTCTCACCATGTTTTCTTCTGCTATGAAAGAAATTATTGTTATTTTACTCAAAATCATTCACGGGAAACTGAAATTTTATGTACTAGAGAGTGAAAGTGACACCAAAAAGACAAGTACAAGCCTTAACAGCCAATGCTCAGTGCTATGGTGCTTAACTTCCAAGCTAAATTTTTAGTGTTGGACACTCGTATTTCTTAGTCTAACCCAAAACATTTATTCAATTTCTTATATACATGAAACACTGCCCCTCAGGACTTGCAACACTCATTCGTTACATTCTTGTTCTCATGCCTGAAATTCATTGATTGAAGAGAATCACGCAAGACAGATACAAAAGAAGAATTGGTGTGAAGACCTATTCGGCTTTGACGTTGGATTTTGATCCTATTCCCCCTGCTGAAAGATGTATGCCTTTCATATCTTCCTTGGTATAAATTTGACCTATATTTGAATACATTACACAACAGCAAACTATTAAATGAAATAAGAGCTGATCCTCTAAGAAGACCGAGAATAAAAATACTGAACTGTTTGCGAGTGCATTGTCTAAAGTTTTACTTTGACAAGATATAAAAAACAGACTATTTATTAAATAAATGGGTTACCTACATTTTACGCAGAATAGATGAGTTACTTGCTCTGAATCAATCATGTAATACATCTTTAGCAGAATCTTTTTCCTTATTTGAAAACTTTATCGTCAAAAGTTTTCTGAACTGAACTAAATTTGGCATCAGAAATGCTCCCAAACCCTTCAATCGCCTGAATTGCGAGTGAAAGATTTCTGACATAAAAAATCCATTACCTCTCGTCAAAATTATGTATCCTTCGTAACTTTCATCTTGTTTAACCAAAGTTATATCGACTTATCTTGTGGTCTCTCGTAGACTAATTAACAACAATTATTATTGTATCTTAAAGTGGTCTAAATAAATGGGTTGAAGAAACTTAGCTCAAGAACTCTAGAAACTGTAATGAGGCTAAATACTGGAACGCTAGCTTTGAGGCCTGAACTCACTTTCAGTACTGTAGTGTAAAATTAGTTCCTCTCTATCTTTCCTATTATAAGCACTCAGATTACAAAAATCTCTGCCACTGTTGTTTCATGATACTCCAGGATAACGTTTAAAAAAGAGTAGCTTTTGATAGATTGTGTCCTGATCCTCAAACTAAAGTGTTCAGGTTTGACTTTGTTGTTGCAAGGGATGAAGCAGAGGCCGGTCTCGTGTCACTGTAGGGAGAGCTGCGATTGTAAGTTGCATACTCAGGCAAACTTTCAGTATGTTTTACTTTTGTCTCGTACATACCTGAATCAGAATTGTAGTTTGGGTATGTCGGTAGCTGAGACGGTGATGGACTGGACCTGGTGGAAGTGACGAAGGGATTTTTCGGCTGGTCATAAGTATCTACTCCAGGAACTGGAATACCAACCTTATTGATAGGTAACGTTGTTTGCAATGTTGAGTCACGGAGATCGTATGGCATGTTATATTTCTCAAGAGTTCTTGACCCATAAGAGGTGAGACTCCCTTTTCGTTGATGGCTAGATTGAACCTCAGCATTCGTAGTTGATTGAGTAGCGGGAGTTGCATCGAAGCCTGCGTTACTGACACCACTTTTGGTCTTTTTTACCGATTTATCAGACTTAGTATACAAGTCATCGATGTTTTTAATTATCTGCACGTTTGTTAGTCGTTTGGAAGATGGTAAAACAGGAGAATTATCTTTTTTCGATTTACTTTTTTCTTGAGGCGAGTTATCACACGTCAAACATCTCCATAACGAAAGCTCGTCTCGCCTCTTCCAATTGCAAGCTAGATACAAGATTAACAGAATTAACAGAAAGAGGATCAGAACACCGATAACTATTCCAATGATAGCTCCAGCTGATAAAGAAACATCAGTATAGCAACTGTTTTCATGCGTCACAATATTCGAAGGGTCGCTTGTAGCGCTTTGTTCGTCACTTGCTGTAACGACGTAACTCAGTGGTACTCCACAACCTATGGTGTTTGCAGACAATTCCAACACCTGGGTTGATCCTGCTGGGACGATGCCACTAGTGATTGAATGATTACTTGCAACTCCTTCGTCACTCGGGACTACCCTGACTAGGTAACTGCTCACTGGGAAAAATACACAAGATTAACGTTATGATTGCTACAAGTTTTAACTACCATTCCATTCTTGTGTTTGACATATTGCCATTTAGAATACGGCCAAAAAATGCAAGCAATTATTGAAGAAAATCAAAATTCGTATCTCGACACCTATGAAAGGAATTTTGTTTGAACGTAATGCTTTCAACAACAAATGAAATTTTTGTCTTCGATACTCTCCTGATCTAGAGAGTCAATGTTTAAGTATACTATCATTATTACTATTATTATCATTCTTTTATAAACAACGATTATTTTGGTTTGATAATTATTTGTTTTTGACATTTTTTATGTTATTTCTCATTGTTTTATCATTGATATTAATATTATTATTATTGTTATTGGTATCATTATTTTTACTGCTAGTTCTTATTTACGAGCGTACCCGTCCCCACATCGAGGTCAGCCCCCGGTGCAGTAAATGACAAGCGGACAGAACCAGAGATGGTAGCTGCCTTCAGGTCCGTGATGCGGCCGGGCGGCAGGTTGTTGGGAGGAGGCGTGGTCACCCTGCCCCGTGCGGTTGTGCTCAGTGCGAAATCAGGGGTCCGCGTCAACAAAGGTAACGGCAACAATGATCCACAGCAAGAAATGGGTGGATCCACAGCTGCGAGAAACAAGCAAATGAATAATTCTTTTTAAGCCGCTTTACTCTGTGTTCATGTTATTAAGAACCTATAACTTATGTAGATGTTGTAAAAAACTTCTAGTAATCGTATTTTCAAAATAACTCTGCATCTCTGTTACTCAGAGACAAAATTCCTGAAGCATTTACGAATTTTATCTCTCAGTAAAACCGATTCTGTTTTCCAGACAAAAACGTTATTGATGTAATTGACTTAACATAATATAAACATCCAGTAATTCAACTATACAATGAATAAATTATTCAACGTTTTTAAAAGGATTTTACAACTACAGTCTCTGTAAGTCTCCTGCGCTCCATCAATAAACATGACCAAACGAAACGCAGAGAACCATTTGAAGTTGCATTTTGAAGCACATTATTTTACACATCGATTATTTACGAGTAGTTTCCAACATTTCGAATGGAGAGGACGTCTGTTCCCCCTTTCCTCAACAACCTGAATTCCCCTTCACTTTGTATAAGTTTTCAGCCACTAGAGATTAAAAAGAAAGAAGGACCTGATGCATGGACTTACTCTCATTCGGCATGAAGTAAGCTGGTGCAGTCGCGTTTATTTCAAAGCTGAGTTCCAGTGGTTGTGCGTCAGAATTATTTCCGCTTGAAAAGGAAATAAATGAGGAGTATATTCCATCATTCCCAGTCACATCCGCTGGAATGGGAATGATTTTATCGCATTAGAGTAAATCAAGTGATACCCAGTTACTTGATTCCTATTTAGTGATGCTGCTGACGCAGTAAATGTCGGGATATAAAATTCATTAATTATATGCATGATAAAATTAGTGAATTTGAAATATCAGGTAAGAAAGCCAAAATTGAAATATTTGGTTCATAACGAACGTGTTTACTGTTGAGTTTAATAATTCTCGATTTAGGAACTATAGGTTCCAAAACAATAATTCAACATTTTATTGGTGTATTCTCTGTTTTTAAACTATTAATGAATTAAATGAGTACTTTTTGAATTAGCAAGATTTCTTTACAGAAAAGTATACAGCATTCTCCACTGCAGACAAAAGAACAAAATGAATAGAACCTTTGCTATTCCTTCACTAATTTATAGAAAATAATATTAATGGATTCCTCACCGCCCACTCCATTGTCCCTCAAGGTGAGAGTGAGTATCTCAATACTTGCAGAGGAGTTCAGTTGAGTCACCTTAGCGACTACCGATGCTTCGATCGCTTGGCGCCCTTCGACGTAAACCTGGGCAATAAAACGAGATTAGCTTGCTTTACCTGTTGCTTATCGCAAACTAACAATCGTCCTATGTAATAATTTGTCACTAATGTTGCTTTCGCCGTAAAAACCTCATTCATGATATTGGCCGGAAATTATATTAGTAAAAAAGAATTATAAATAATTGACAAGTTTCAGTTGCTTTTAAAATCCTGAATTGACTACCTGAACGAACACTGCAGGAGCAGATGTGCTTCTAAACTGCAGGTCCCGCAAGTCGTCTGAGGTCCAAAAGACGATACCTTCGCCTGACACTGTCGCTGAAGTGGAAGAGTTGAAGATATTCTTGCCTACGACATCTGAGTAGACTGTCTGTCCTTCTTCAACCAATTGAACTCCAATGCTGAAGCTTGCTGGCTGATGAAATTCAACACAAATTAACACGCCAACGAGAGAAATATCACAATGGTAAAATTGGCTTCTTAGCAGGAGTAAAGGAACTTTGACTGGCAGAGAATTAATTCAATTCAATGAACATAATGCTAATATCGCTACTTTGAATGACTGCCATGTGACAGTTCTGTACAGGATCGTTGTGAAATTGTATTTTTTCAGGGTATTTTTCATGTATCAGCTCTAAAGAAAAGTTATTTTAACTCGTACCTAGGCACTTTTATTTCTACATTAAAACCTTGTTTGCGGCTCATCTTGATGCGACACCATTAAAACTTGATCCGTTAACTGTAGAGTTTATTACGAAAAATACGAGGCGAATGTCAGTCATGACTTTGATTATGTATATTATGTATAGCGTCGATTTGCCCAAAAAGTAAGACAATGTCTTCAGGATCATCAAAAAGTATTCGTTTGAAGAAACTAAAAGTAAAAATAAAAAAGTAAGTAAGTTGTTAACTAAGTTCTTAGAAGGAGAGACTCATTTTTCCAAACGTATTCCACCTATTTTAAGAAACGCACGAAACAGCCGTTGTAATATCTCTTGTACATACAGTATACTAATAAACGATAAAATAACAAGTAGAATGTACGAGTATTATGCTACTAATATCTTTCATTAAAATTAGTACTAAGTAAGCGGATGTAATCCTCACCCGGTGTTCTTATAGCATTTCGAAGATTTTTGTTCTCAAAAAGGCTAGCCAACATCTGTGTGATCTTTTTTCACGTACAGGCCTACAATATTTCTGTTTCGGTTGTTTATATTCTGCATTCTATCCATCTTCAGTTTTGTATTTCATTCAAACAGCCCACCCTAAGTCAAAGCAAATTTAGTACATGATTTCCTATTGGCAAAGGAAAGAAGTACATTGTCTCACCAGCGAAGAGCAGCTGTAGGTTTCCGAGGTGTCAATGTCGTTCTTATTCAACTTTTGGCAGTCGAGGCTAGTATCCAGAGTAACACTCCTTAGCGTGTCCGAATAGTAGACGCTGACGAGGTACGTGTCTGCAGCCGTAGATTGATCGATTGTGTGCGACATGGAACATTTTCGGTCGGCTCCTATCAGGCAGTTTTCTGAGCTTAGCTGGAAATGTTACAAATAAATTTTAATGAAAGGACTAGAAATAATTAAATATAAAGAGTGATCTATACCGTTATTGTTTGTTTTTCCTGGTCATTATAAAATCCCTTTGTTGTGTCCTCTCGTGATTATTATATGTATAATATAATAATCAAGTATTATAATATAATAATCTCCAAGTATATGTATAATATATATTGCAACTTTCATTAAGACCTATTGCGGGTCAATAGCCATTTAAGAAGAATTGTCCTAAGAAATATTAGTATTCATTCCAGTATGATTGGAAAAAATTATTTATTACGTTTTAAGCTTAAATGATTTAAATCAATAATAAAAATGCAAGGCTCCTGCGAAGGTCCTTTTATATGAAAAATGCCTCACATTCTGAAGCTGATCTTGCTGGTTCAGAGTGAGAATCTCGACCATGTTTTGGCTGAGTTGTTCCCTCATGATAACTTGGCAAGCCTCTCCATTCAAGCTGGTGCTCACAGACCTCACTTTGTCAGACCCAGTCATGGTGGACAAGGTCTCGTACCTGCAGCCACAGGTCATGCGATCACAAACACAATTTGCTATTCAATAAGGATAATCTATTGAGATATCTATATTTTTTGACTTCACTAAGAAGTATCAAGTTCATTACTAGCTCTGAGTTCAAAATTAATTGGGCCTCAATTTTTAACTATCGCATTTCTCCAAACTTCACTCCTACCGAAGTATCATCTGCATGTGACGAGCCACCTTCGTTCTCAACTTTTCAACAATGAAAAAATTTCATAGACGCAGGCTACAATTTTTATTATCATCAAAATATTTCCAGTAATTTTAAGTGCCGAAAAGAATCGACGATCTAAATCTGACAGTAATTTTTGCCTATTACATTTTCATGCCTTTTTTACTGGAAACTATCGAGAAATTACCAGATGTACTTCATCGAGATCTGTTGCAAGAATCCACATGTCGGATATAAGAAACTAAATTGACATGTAACTATGAGCATCATTGCGAAAAAAACGATGGCTTCTAAATATTTGTTGAAACGTTTTTGTGTTTTCTACTAATAAATGGACTCTTCCAATCAGAAGCGTGCTTCCTAAAGTTGAGCCGCTCCATGTTATGAACGTTTGATTCATTACTTACGCTTCAAAATCTCAAGTTAAACGCTGAAATGCTAGCGGAATCAATTTAAAATAGAGCACACGCCATAGAAAACAAGAAAGACGTAGTTGTAGCGCTAATTTCTGTAAATCATGGAATAATGAACGAGCATTAGCATCCTGCGCTGGAATAACGCAGAATTAGATTAAAGTGAGCAAATCTCACCACGAAAGATCCTGCTTATCGTAAGGGTAGAGCAGAGGCCACACGGTGTTTACTCCAGCATTGGTGACCACCGTCGCAACATCTTCAGTTTCTCCTGCAGAAAGAGGTTTTGTGAGCAGCAGCACCGAGCCTCCTGAGCTTGGCAGCATCTGAATGAAATAAATTTATTAGTACAATGAAGGTTCCCAAAAATAATGACCAGCTTGACTTATTCACACTTTGCTTTAGTGTCATGCAACTCAGTGACGCAAAATGTATATTACAATAATATTGATTCCCTATTTAATGCGAATTAAATTAGAATGCAAATTAACAAATTCAATGATAGAGATGCTTTCTTAATGAGTAAAGAATATCATATTATAATGACCGGAACACAACATATTAGATCCAAGCGATCCATACGTCAAATCCTCACACAACATGCTATGAAAGATCGGCATGCAACCATCCTACATCGAGTTTCAATTTTCATAGAAAACTCATGAACTATATTACATACCTGTGCTGCATCATTGATAGCAGCTGCCAGGGATCTACCAGAGGCAGGTGCAGTGGAAGCCTTGAACAGCGCTTCCAGGTCCGTGCAAATGTTCTCTTTGGTGGCTGAGTTCAACTTAACCAACCCAGAGGGCCACACAGATGTGGTCTCTGCGTTGTTGAAGAGCAGCAGCCCAAAGTTTACTCCGTCTTGAATATAGGCCCTCAGTGACTGACACACAGCGTCCACCACGTATTCGAATTCAAAGGTATACTGCGAGCAAAGGTTCATGTCATACACAGAATACGATTAAATTTGAAGCAAAAAAGTCGTGTTTTCGAGTGCGTATATCTTAATGATTTTTTTACACATTGCCATGAATATACATAAACAAATTTTTTCTTGAAGTGTCTAATGTAAACTCATAAAATATTTCATTAACAGGTACTAAATATATTCCCCTTGGTTTCTGTACTAAAATAATGCAAGTCAACATTCTCCGGTCAAAACTGTCATGTCGTGTATCACACACAGGATAGCATTACACACGGCTATAGTTTTTACAATGATAGCCACACTGTGCTTCATGTACTCTAATAATTAATCGATCTTTATTCTTCTATTCTTCTACACCTTTCAGAAAAGAAGATGAGTTTGAAAAACAACTCAGATGAATTCGAAACAATAATGTCTCTGGCACCAGCTAAACCGTTTATATTGACTTCTATGTGGCCAGTAGCTACTGGAGTATAAAACAACATAGTCTTTAACTCTGCAGTAAGGGCTTAATTTCATGTCAAACATGGCATGTTTTCTCCCCAGCGTCACACAGTCGCCTATATATGACATTTAGTGGTCAGACTCAATACTCACTATCTCCATGTCCTCGGTATACTCCACCAACACCACGAGGGAAGAAATGACTGGGTTTTCAAAGGCTACTGTCATCGTCACCGGCGGAACGCTGTTGATTGATTCCTGCGGCCTAAGATACAATAAAAAATTAAATTTTGTTTTTTTTCTTAAACGCTTGGGATTGATTACAGTGCAAAATGAGTCCTTTTTGGGCGTGATGCAAAATACTTTTCAGTTCAGTCGGATGTATTTGAGGAGATTTCAAGAAGTTCGTTGAGAAGTGATATGAAAAAATATTGCATGAATAACGATGTTGTTTGTGCTAAAACCTCAGTTTAGTTTATCAAGGCAATCTCACAGAAAAAAAAATATTATGTAGTTTGCGTGGCAAAATCTCTTAATTCTCCGTATTAGCTTCAAATCTTCGTCGTACGTCCATTTTACCTTATCTGTGTGTTTCCTATACTAGGTCATATTTTTACGCTGCTCATTTCTATTATAACTGTTGTCAAATCTGCCATAAAGCCTCTTGATGTGCATCGTATTTTTACATGAAATAATGATGGCAAAATTATTCAGAGTACTCGAAGTATCTTTTCGGAAAAGTTCTTTTTGAGGCCTGTAGAACCCTCGTTGTTAAACGAGATGTAGAGGAGTGATGATTTAGTGAATGCAGCACGATTCATTATTATACCGTCTGAAATGTAAGCCCCATTATAAAAATAGGATATTTTAACCACTGTTTTGATGGCTCATCAAAAGTTAATAGCCTTATTTGTTGCATTTTACTCGTAAATACACAAAGATAGAAACATATCGAAAATGAATTTGACCATTATTCAAAGACATGAAAATACTTCTGCATGACATTACTCTTTGATTATGGTTGAAGCTAAATTAACCAAAAAAATTTCAGTTTATATTCAAAGTAGATAATCAAAAACTTTGCATCTTGCGTGTGGAAAAATTATTCAATGTTTTTTTTATTTTTATTGTGTCCGGTTGAATGTTAAAATTATTTTATAATCTTGGAAAATACGTTTGAACTGTGCTAAAAACTAATCCATCGTATTTTAACAGTACTTATAATTCCATTTTGAGCAGCAAGTCATTCCGTATTTTTTGTTGTCTTATTTTTAAGAGTGAGATTTTTCATAGCGTTTCGTACGCTAGAATAACTTTTAAGTGCTGAACTTTCATAGCTTGATGTTGACTTTTCACTATTTATACTTTTCAACCCTAACTAGTACTTAACACGTTGACTCCGAAGTGGTACGTATGTGTACCACTGAGGTTGGGTTCTGTAATTTTTTCAGATCCTTCTAGTGACTATGCGTAAAGTGAAGATTTACACCAGTCAGGCAATCGGTGGCAACGTGTTTAATTGATTCTGTCCTTAGTTCGTAAATTTGACGTAGCTCACGTAGCAGTGTAGTCAGAGTGCTGCTGGAACACCTCGTCTGCGCTCAGGCCGGAGCACAGGGCGTTCTGCTTTGTGGGTACCTGCGAGTCGTGGGTGGAGGTGTTGCACATCTCCGTCACCTGCGAGGAGGTCGGCTTGTCAATTGGCCTCAATAAATCATTTTTCTTTCAATGAGCCTATCTGCTTTACTCAAAATTAGCCGTTCACTTTAGAGCTTCGAGGAATTAATTCTAAAGGCATGCTAGGGAATAATCCAGTTCAACTAGCTTCAAAACCTGTCATGAGGAGTAACAAAATGCAGCCCAGAAATGAAAAGATAATAAAGAAAATACAATGCTATGATTTGCGAACACTTGAGACTACCTGAATTTCAAATCTGTATTAGAAGTTTCAATTTACTCGTATAGAGACTCATTATATTATTACAACACGCTGGATAGATGCATCAGCTATTCCCGTCAAAATTCATATCATGTTGTAACTTTCGAGGGACTGAATGTTTGTATTTCATTGAAAAATATACCAATGAAATTCTGGTAAGAATACGACTTGCTTGTTGTATTCGAGGAATTCCAGCCGTAAACTACCTAGGATCAAATTAGTTAGGAAAGAGAACTACTGTAGTGATAGACATAACTATGTTTTCCAAGCTCGGACAACATTACAAAATATTGTATGAATATTAGCTTCGTGTTTACACACAATTAGTGGTAGTCGTTAGTAAATTAAATCTCACATTGGGCAGGTCAGGCACTGAGAGGAGGGAAGAAGTCTGGTTGTCGTTGAGCTCTGATGAATACGAGCAGTATTGCTCAGAGGTGCAGTCCAATCTGGAAATCGAGGATCAGCTTCAAAAGTTTTCTCAGTATTTTTGTTTGTAGAATTGACGCAATTTTCCTGCCGCAGACATCGTCTACTCATGGCTAAAAATTAGTGCAATCACTAGTGAATGAAGCATTGCGGGTGTTAACTTAATTTCAAACGCATCGCTGGAAACTATTTACTACTCAACGCAAATTTTTACTGAATGTTACTGAATAAAATTTCATGCCTAAGAAATATTTACTGACGTTCATGTAATGTAATGTTATTACAGGAATAAATGTAATAATTGTAGCAGTGCTGTAAAGCTTTTTTGAAATAATTCCTTGTGCGCGCAATTTGCCTTTAATGTCAAATATTTTGAACTTTTTGTTAGACTTTTTAGTTGTTAGTTGTTTTGCATTTTTCATTTTCAG
This sequence comes from Trinorchestia longiramus, assembly GCA_006783055.1. Taxonomy (NCBI): domain Eukaryota; kingdom Metazoa; phylum Arthropoda; class Malacostraca; order Amphipoda; family Talitridae; genus Trinorchestia; species Trinorchestia longiramus. The sequence continues at coordinate 98,222 of VCRD01000962.1, read as the reverse complement.
AACTCCGAAGTTTGTTGATTAATTTTCAAGCAAACCATAACAAAGAAAGAAATTAATTACATTAGATTTCACGTTCTGTAAATTAATGACTATGTGACTCACTCGTTTACAGTTAGAGGCGTGTCTACACACACGGTGGGAGAGAAGGTACCATCAGTAGTAGGGTAGGCGGGTGGGTACACATAGTCGCCCTCATGTCCTACCTCCTCCATGATGCCCCATCTGAACTTGGCCCACTCCTTCACCAGCTGTCGTGCTGTCGAAGGAAGTGTCAACCACTTTTAATATCATGTTACTTTGTCGTATAATATTATCCTTATGTAAAGAGGACGATGAATCTAAGATAGTCAATCATGATTATTAGATAAATATTATGATTACAGTCAATCATTAGGATAAATTAGTTACTGAATTAAAACTATCACATGCATATTTCAGGTACTAGAGAAATTATGTAAATGTCATCATTAACAAGATTGAAGTACGCAGAAAATTATGTTTACGCTCTGTAAATATTGCGCCCGCTTACTGAATCAAAAATTTCATAGAAGCTTTTGTATCCCACCATTCTTTAGTGATGAAAAAATTCAAAAAACGCGAACTACTTACAACCTCCACTAACTTGAACTTCCAATATTTGATCCTCTCAGCTTGGGACACTTTTTATCCTGTTCACGTTAGTTTCAAAGATAGCTTTATAAAAAATCTATACATGAAAAAACCTTCTACTGTAAGAAGGTTCAAGTATCGGTTATACTTATGAGTTTTTACTTAACATATTTTTGGCTACAAATTTTCTGGAAAGGACTTTTGAACCCTCGCAGCCTTTTATTATGGTGGTCAGGTGTCATTCAAATGCTTGTAACTCTCAAAATTGGGACCTACCCTGAAAGTAGACTCGTTCTATGACCATGCTTCATGATTCCTGTATGTTACTTTCTCCCATATTATACGTTAAGAAATTTATACTTATAATCCGGACCTGCTGATGTGTCGTTTTGCAAGATGTCTGGAGTGAAATAGATGAAGTCTCCTCTCTGTCCGCACTGACGAGGCTGTTGAGTCCACATGGACTCTCCGAAAAGCGAGTGATTCTGTCCAATGCTAAGGAAATAAAATCATTAAAAGCCGATACTGTAAGTTTGATTAAAATATCTTCCATAATCCACGTAGAAGTATGAAAGTAATTAGTATTGATCTGTCAGTCGTATTGGGGCATCTTGACACATATGTATGTAGCTGAGGAAGCTGAGATTCCAATATTAGAAAAGCAGTGGAGATAAATGGAGAGCGGTTCAAAGTTTCACACTCCTTCACTGAATGTTTCCGTAGCTATGAACAAAAAATACTTCTTTTACTGAGGGTTAATTTCCATTGAAGTACCCCAAATGAACTCGATAGAATCGTGTGTAAAAAAACGGTGTTTGAAATCTGTATACCACCTAGTTCTTGTATTTAAGTTATTCTGAATATATCACTAATCATACAAAACCTCAACTAAAACTTTTTAAACGATTTATAATACATACTGAATTTAGGTAATATATTTTATTGTAAATACCTTACTTTTCATTATAATTTATAAGTTTTTCTCATAAATATGTAATCTCCTCTCGTGTGACTCCTAAATTTAAGTTCATCACTGATATTTATTAAAATTATTACCTCATTTATGTTGTACTTTTTAATTCAAAATTAGAAGCGACTTATATGGCATATTGCAAAAATTATGGCGCTCAATAAATCGGAGGAACTCAGTGATGAATTAGATCGCAAGGATCATAGTGGAGGGATCTGTACCTCATGTTTAGCAGTACCAAAATATTTTCTGCAAGTTTTTTGTCATGGTCTCAGAGAATTGAAGAGTAAGGAGAGAGATTACTTGCCCAACTAATAATTCTAAAATTCAGAGTAAAACAATTCACAAGATTTGGCAACTTCGTGCTACATTTAAGGGCAATGAATTGAGGTTCTTCCTGTAATGTTCTACGAACAAAAATATCACAAAACGCAGCAGCAAAACAACAGGCGTCTCTACACTCGGTGCCTCACCGCAGGGGGGCTTGCTGGTAGGAGTAACCGATGGGGGCCATGGCAGCATCGATGGGGTATGTGCCGCACCCTCCGTAGGAGGAGGGAAGTATTACTTGTACCGAGGAGGGGAACTGAACCCGATTGCCGCTCGCGGCGAACAACAGAGCTGAAGCTTCATTCAGCAACGCCTTGAACAGAGCGAAATCAGTTTAGAAAATTAGGCAGTCAAATCCATTGCAAAGAGTAATAATGTTGAAAATTGAATTCCCTGCCGTTTTTCATATTATTCAGGAGTGTAGCCGTTTTAAGAGGAACATATATTACTCATAATAATATAAGGAAAGGCTTTTCATTCCTCAAGCTTTTGAAATCGCGACGTCATTGAGCAATAAACACAAGACCTACTCACACCTGTCATCTGACTCACATGGTAAATCGTTCAGTCAGTACGAAGAACTCGCTCTCTCTTTTTCTCGTTTTGGAAGGATTCTTATCAAAAGAACGTTCAAGTAAATTTATGCTCTGAAGGTTATGTAAAACAAATAGCCTGATTTACCTCCAATAACTATAGAAAAATTAGCTTTGTTCTTCACCATTAAAAAAACGTACCTCAACGTTCGTCACGGTCGTTTCACATTCACTCTCAGGGAGGTCTGGACTAAGAGCAACGTACACGTCTTGGTAGACGTTGCCTTCCAACGTCACGCACGTCGCAGGAGGTAACCAATAAAGAACTGCCAATAACAATTGCAGCCACGTCAATTTTCTCAAATAAGTTTTTCTTGTTTTTTCTTCCATTTCTGCTAGGAAGAACTAGCGTTTTCGAAATTCTATCTTCTGCTAATACCTGGAAAAGATGCTCTTGATCAAGCAGTAAACACTGACAAATACTTTTTTGCTCATGCATAACGTTTCTTATAAACTCGGAAGATTGAAAAAGACTTTAAGTACGAGTATATATTTTATATAAAATACAAACTTCACAAACAAGATTTGTACCATACGTTTAGCCTTCTAGATGTAACAGGTGACTTAACAAGTCGTCTTAAAAAATTGTAATCCAAGATATTGTTGCAAAATATCTACATGAGTGGCAGAAGTGAATGTTAATACATGTAGATATTACAGCACGCTTATTGTTTGAAAGTGTTCAGTTCAATGAATTTCATGTTGCATACTTTTCTTGTTGTATTCATTCATTATACTTTATTGGTTCTTTGGCGTTCGAGAATCTAGGTACCCTCAGTTCTGATCTAGCTTCAAATATTCACTCAGAAATCAATTTTTTTGTTCAGTGGGCTTGGTTTCTGTTGGTGAATGAACCGCGAAACGAAGTAGAGTTTTAGATCATCCGGGGTTGTAAAGTAAGTGTTTTCTGTCTATAACTGAGTGCATTTGACTTTGAAGAAGACATTTTATTTGATTGTTTCTAACTTTATCATTTGTTTCTAGTATAAATTATTTCAATTGTTTCAAGATCTGTACACTTGATCATTTATTTCCATCGATATGGATTTTTGCCTATTCCGTAAGTGTGCACGTAATAGAAATATCCTCAAGAAATTGAAAGCAAGATTGTAAGGTTTTTCTCCTTTTGAAAAGCTATTTCTGTATCCTAAAAGAAAGCATATATAGTACATAAATAATTTCACACACCTGACTAAGGGAACTTATGTGTGTTTATGAGACAAGTCTTAAATTTACGCTAAAAACTGTTATTTTATTTTTTAGCAGCCATACAACTGATAAAAGGTGCATAGTATCTATGCTCCAGTATTTAAACCTTTAAGTTTTATCTGAACAGTTATGTTATGAGCATTGAATCGGCCAACGATGTTCCGACACTACATTAAACAATATCTCCTGAACTTTCACTATGAATGAAACTGACACTAATTTACCAATTTCTTCTCTCGAGAATGATAGATATCGACGCATTTTCAAAATTCTTCGTCCTGTCACTGCTAAAAAATTGATTCACTTTGCCTCGAAAACTCGCCACTCAGAGGACAAGCATGCGTCGACCACTCACGTTACACCGTCACTTACGCGGTGGCCGGACGTTTGAGACTTGAGGTTAGAGTGCTTGCAATTTTCTAGTGCTTGGAATATTTTACAGTAATTTATGACCTATAACTCAAGCAATCACTTACCATTCTTTAGTACTTCCCATGAAGATAAAACACATTTAAGACCTATAGAAATTACTTTAAAACAGTTAACTTAACTAGTTCAAGCTATCTTTCATATGATCCCATTTTACAAGCGATAACCTAGAGAAAGTCCTTCATCCATTCATTTTCCCGCTCGTGGGATACACTTGTCTCTGTCTATATATGTGTATCATGTGAGGCGACAACTACTTGTAACACTGCACCCACTTTGCGTAACTCCAGAGCACTATTTTACTGCGCCTGTTTCAAAGCCTGGTATTCATGCCTATCTTATCGGTCTTATCTGTTGTCATATCTTTATGACATCGGTTCTTTGCTTCGGCCGAGCACTGCGAGCGAAGCGTCTTGTCAATAGTAAGAATTTAGAACCTCTTCTTTGGACCATGAAGCAAGTCTCAAATTGAAAAGATTTGGTGTGAATCTATACACAATAAATTTTATGAAAAAGAAATACAGTACTTCAAGAGATAAAAACATAATACAGTTCCTATTTGTTACAGTTTATTGAACGTCAAGAACGTGAGACGGATTCTCATATTTTAGGAAATATTCTTCGTTAAATTACTCTTTGAAGCATATTCGTTGCACAAGAATATATATTTAAGATCAAACTATATCAAAGTATAGATATCTAGAATATAATTAGGTTCAGATTGATTTAGAAAACGCAGTTTCATTTTCCACACTTTTAGTCAGCAAGTATGGAGACACGTTAGTTCCGGCTTGAAAGTTCAAGTCAGTAACTGCTTGATAAATAAATTTGACACCTTATCTGCAACAACAGGTATCTTGAAGTATAATAGTTTACTTCAAAGTAAAGTTTATACAAGTTGTGAGTACTATATCCTTAATATGATGTGTTAAGACTCGTGTAAGTCATTTCATGCATTCGTTTTTTGTAAACGGAAGTTCAGACCACAAAAAAGTGACTAAGAATTGTTCTCAATGGATTCCATTCATTAGGTTTCAACATTTTCATCTAATTATTTGGAAATTTCTAATTGGAAAAGTTCGTGATTTTTTCATTAAATTCAGTTTTAGTGTTTGGTAGGGTAGGTATATCCACTATGTGTTTGAACTATGATACTATGCATAGAAACATAGACTTTAGATTTCATTGTACCTCCAACTTCATACATTTGTCAGCGGCAATGATAAGCCAATCAACTTTTGAGATACAAGTTATTTCTCCCTTGGGAAATACTGGGGAAAAATATCTAGCCGTGTTTTTATACATCGAAATTCCAATTTATCCTCGCACTTCCAATTTAAATATGACAACTGACTATTTCGGAGGGCTGTCAGGTACAAAACACTAGTGACTTCACGCTTGTGATAGCAAAGAGCCGGGCGAGAAAACAAACAGAAAAGTTTGTGTACCTTTTCAACTGTGTACTACTTTTTCCTTCCGTGTCTCTTCTGGACTCTGAGTGTTAAGTTTTCTATTCACTCTCTTATAAAGCCCCGTTCATACCTCATGATAAATATATAATAGGTTCCACTGCCTAAGCAGCTTTAACCAACTCGAAATAACTCATGTATTGATGTGACTAATAGACCTAATAAATATAACGTGTTATCAGAACGAGATTAAATTCTTAGATCCACTCGATGATGAGCTCTTACAGTTCCGCATTCATTTCAAATATACAAAAGTTGCAACTGAGTCATGCATCCATGTATGTACACTGTTAGCATTTGTTTCAAAAGATGAATGATATTAGAAGCATTTCATTCCTTAAAATTATATTTTCACTACTGGTACTCTCCTCGAACTGATATAGTTAATATAATCCTCTATTGAGCTCGATTTCCTTCAAAAAATTCCTCGTTCGGTTCATATGCCCCAACTTCATTCAAAATCATTGAGGTGAAAATGAGAACATGTCTTTAGAGTTTAAATTCTTGTACACAGTGTAATTGGAGCATTCACAAGGACACTTATCGGAAATAAACAGTTGAGAGCGTTGCTTTATCTGTGCGTCAGTTGATAAGAGGCGGACAGCTCTTCGGGCCTTGAAAAACAGTTCAGAAATAAGACCCTGCAAGCTTGACAAAAAAGACCTGGAACTCAAACCTAATTAGGAATAGGAGCATCGACAGAGATGAGTAATGTGCGTTGTTTATGTAGATATTCGCTCACATGATGATCGTTCATATGATGGTCGCCCATATGATGCTTGTTCATATGATGCTCGGTCATATGATGCTCGTTTATATGATGGTCGCTTATATGATGCTCGTTTATATGATGGTCGCTCATATGATGCTTGTTCATATGATGGTCGCTTATATGATGCTCGTTCATATGATGCTAGTTTATATGATGGTCGCTTATATGATGTTGGTTCATATGATGCTCGTTTATACGATGGTCGCTAATATGATGTTGGTTCATATGATGCTCGCTTATATGATGCTCGCTCATATGATGCTTGCTCATATGATGCTAGTTCAAATTTTGCATTTTGCTTCACGGAACAACTCCTCCCCAAATTGTTTCCATTGCTCGGATGTGAGCGAATAATTTCCCTAGTTTCTCAATAATTTGTTTCTCAAATTATTCATGAATTTCAGATTTGAATGCATTTTTTTTAATGCAATGTTTGTTCAATTTGCATGCATATTGTTTCTTCTTTCAATACACTAATTCATTCCGGGAATTATTTTATTATTTCCGTATTTAGTTATTTTTTATCAACATCATACTGAAATTTTTGCTTTCCACTTCCGTGTACCAATGACAGTTATAAATTAATTTTTTAAGGGTTTTCTTTCACCTGAAATCTGGAATATTTTTTCATTCCTGCATCAGCTGAATATTTTTCCCCGTAAATTAATTACGGATAAATTGTAGCAAGCCGATATGCTCCAATTTATTAAATTAACTCAGCATTAGTTCTCATGTTTCTGAATCCCATAATTCTATACAAATCGATCTTCGTTCTCTTTATTCCGGAGTTTTTATAAACTGTTAAACACATTGAAAATATTTTAAAACGTTGTTACATATGTCACTGGAAAACCATGCTACTTTTACTTTATCCAGTTTTATACTCATAGCAATACCGTACTTGAAAACTCAGAGAAATTCTTTAACGGATCTACATACAACTGGTTCGTATTCATAGACTAACTGCAACGCCTCTGCGAGTAAAGATGAACAGTATTTTGAACCTTGAATATAAAGGAATTCAGTGAAATCCCCGAAGCCTTTCGCTTGTATAGGCATGAAAGTTGCGTATATTTTCGGTACAGTTCAAAAGACACTTCTAGCTCTACACTCAGTGCCTGAGTTGGTCGTTACAATTGGTATCGCTTCTTATCTTATCACAGGTTTCCTTGTTTATCAGTACCCCGGATCTCGAGGTTAGCTGACTCACAAGACTCAGTGCTGGTCTATACTACGTCCTGTTCCGTGGTGTTGTATTGCAGGTAAAGAGTTACTCAAAGTTCTGCTGCACATAATATACTCTCAACAGATGTGAAGTGATTGATACACATATTCCCTGTGGATCTCATATTTTCATACTTCAGTGAAGTAGAATGTCCAGCACTGAAGAAAACGTAAAACTACGAACATAGACGTCGTATCGTGCGTTCAAAGATGACACCCTGAGGCTATTGGCATTTTTTTGAGTTTTTTTGCGCATCAGAAGGAGCAAATATTCATATCGTTTGAAGTAAAATAATTTTTCACTAATATTAACTTAATTGTTCTAGTAAACTCCTCTAACTTAATTGGTGCTGGAAGAGTAAAAATTTTTTGAACTGAGTTTCTCCAATAACATGAGTAGTAAATTTTGATTCAAAACAATGCGTAAAGGAACTCATAAATTAAAGTGAAACAGATTTTTCATTTATGCCAAATTTTAGACAATAGCATTTAGATTAATTTTGGGTAACTAATAGTTATCAAGCTGCTGCTCTAAGTCCGTACTCACCCTCTCTGATCGCCATGTTCCTTCATGTATAAAATACGACCGTTGTAGACTTGGAACACATGCAATCTATATTTACGTATCAAAGGACAAATAATAAATAACTGCAGAGACTACCTAATTTTCTCCCACTTTTAATTTTTTTTACATCCGCTGGGACATTTTTTATTTCATAAATTCATATTTTTCAGATTTCCAGAAGCAGCTAATTACTGAGAGAATATGGATGACCCTAAGCTTGAGGGAAGGGTGAGTAAACATACGATCAAAATTATTTACCTTTATTTACCTTGAACCACTAACTATTTATAACAATTGCATTATACAAACTGTGATAACTAAGTAAGATTAAAGACATCCTCATGCCTCAGCTACAGCTAAGCATGTTGAACCAAACATGCAGCAAAAACTTACTTGTTATCTGGAAACAGTTTGTAATTTCCTAAATATTTATCTCTCTATCGTCCTCTTTTAAAAATTACTGGAAATTTATCTTTAGCTGTTATCATCTATATTCTATACATTCAATGGAGGTAGTAAGATCTTATTTTTCATATACTTAAGTACAACGTATTTAATCTGGACGACATTTCGAGTAATATTGTGATTACGCTACACGAAATAAGTGATAAACTGCAAATATTTCTCTTCCAGCCCGTCATCGGACAACGGCCGCTACTCATCTTCTCGTACCTCGGGTTCTCGCTGTTTGTGTCGGGCTTCATCATGACGGTGCTGGCGTATGCGCCCACCGATTCTTACCTCATGGTCATGATCCAGGATATTGGAGTCATGGGCTTCCTCGGACCTATCGTCTTAGTTATCGGCAGTAAGTATTTTATTAGAGAGAAAGTATCTGGAATGTCGAATTTCAAAAAATCGGTAGTGAAGGTTTGAGAAGAACTACGTACAAGTCACGTTGTTTTCCTTTAAGGACTAGGTGAAGTATTGAAAACTATGTACAAGCCATGCTGCTCTCCTTTAAGCCCTAGGTGAAGTATTGAGAACTGCGTAGAAGTCTTGCTGCTTTCCTTTAAGGGTTCAAAAAATGTCTTTTCGTGAACTGAAATTCCCACTGAGTGAGTATATCATTGATGAGTCACACGCCTACGACACTCATTACGTTTCGTCAATGTCAACATTTTTCTTCGTTAAGCCAAACCAGACACGTGAGCCCTCAACCGAAGTGCTTATGGAGCACCTGTCGTTCATCAGTTGTGTCTAGCTGCGGCAAAACTAAAATAAGAAGAAATTTTAGCAAAACAGTTAATTTTCATTTTATTAATTGATCAGTTATTTTATGTAGCCTCTTTCAGAGAAGAAGACACACTTCAAGATGTATGTGGAAAACTAACGCAAAGGAAAATGTGGAGTTTCATCTTCATGCAAAACATTACCTTCTTTAGCCGCAGGAACAGCCTGCTTTGTTAGTCGTTAATATTAAAAATTCTACTAGTGAGCATTAGCCTCGAGTTCATTTGTTAAAGTGTCCTGGTACAAACCAAGTTCAATTCTGTTAGTTATTTCTGTTTTTTGCACCTCGTCAGGATAACAGCTGAAATTAGGATGAATGAATCTTGAGTCGATAATTGCCATCTATATAAAGCTTACATTTGAGTCCGAAACATGAACGTAAAATAATGTTCCTAATTTGGAATCAAAAATAGATGCAGAATAATTTCATATTGCTAAAATTTATTGCAAAATTTTGCAGTTCTATGAACACCAATATTCATTACACCAACAGAAAAATTTCACTCGTAGCATTGGCGTTATTTCTATACGTCATAACCTATTTTAACCAAATAATTTGAGCTTTAGAAAATTTTTCTGAGAATCTACATATATAATCGACTATGTATCTTCATCTTGCTGTATCTGTGTGTGTCCGTCCCATTACTTCCTATCTATTACTGAAGAAACATTATTGAACTGAAATCAGAACGGGTATGCATGTATTACAAGCATTGTATTGTGGATACCAAAGGTACCAGATTACTATAAAACACACCATTTATTCCGTTATTAACTTTCTTCTCTTACATGGTCATGTTATCGTTAGGTAAGATACAAAATTAAAGTTCTGTATATATTCAATAAAAATATTCTGATTCTGATGGTACCACGGGTAAAACTTACAAATGCATTTTATTTCATAGATCCTTAATTTTATCACTTTTAAACCAAGAAATTTCTACAGGTACTATCTGGGTCATGTTATCATTAGATAAGATACGGAATGGTAGTTCTGTACACATTAGTAAAAAATATTCATTCAAAATACAATAATTCGTCGTAAATCTTTAATACGTTTATCTTTATAATAATTTCATATTAGTCTAATCTAAATCGTGGAATTTCCACGGGAACTGCCTAGTGTTTTAGAATTATGTAATGATGTGTATACCGTGGATATAGATGTACATACTGTAGATGTAGATACACATACTGTGGATATAGACACTCATACTGTGGATGCAGGTATACATATCGTGGATATAGATGTGCATACTGTGGATGTAGATATACATATTGTGGATATAGATGTACATACTGTAGATGTAGATATACATATTGTGGATATAGAGGTACATACTGTGGATGTAGATATACATATTGTGGATATAGATGTACATACTGTGGACGTAGATACACATATTGTGGATATAGATGTGCATACTGTGGACGTAGATATACATATTGTGGATATAGATGTACATACTGTGGATGTAGATATACATATTGTGGATATGGAGGTACATACTGTGGATGTAGATATACATATTGTGGATATAGATGTACATACTGTGGATGTAGATGTACATATTGTGGATATAGATATACATACAGCAGCAGGCACAACCGTTCCTCACTAAATCAGCACTGAAGGTAACCAATTAGGTGAAACTTCGATCACTGGGCTGAACATCGACAAAATATTTAAATCAGTATTGTTAGTTATAAATTATTTTTCCTGTTAGTTATAGAGATGGATTTGTACAGCAAAAATTTAGTTTCCCTGAATGGTCTGACTAATTGTGCAGCTACCTTTTCTGATAACTTTTTCCTGCTGTATTCTGGAATATTATCAAGTATAGAGATATTCAGTCGCTAATTTCTTCAAGATTTATGTTATCCTTTAAGATTTTCTATTACTCTGGTCTAATGTTGGTGACTTTCATTAAAATTGGATCAAGATTTTTTTTGGTATATGTTTAAAATGCGTTGAAAGAACATTCAATTTTTCCTGCATTTAGTTTAAGGTTACTTTCACGATTGATTCATAGTAATAAAAGGCGTTGATCTTACCTTTAAATTTCCATGAACCAAAGTTAATAATTTTTCTATATTTTTCAGCGATCATGCTATTAGTTGCGATCTTCTACTGTCTGGCTGACTGCAGAAGAGGAGAGTCTGAAGATGCAGACTACTAAAGAGACATTCATCAAGGCGATCATCAAGACCACTAGCAAGACAGCCATCAAGACTACTAGCAAGGCATTCTTCACGACCACAAGCAAAAACATCCAGCAAGACCACTATCAAGACCACGAGCAAAACATTCAGCAAGACCACTAGCAAGACTGTGAGAAAGCAAGGCGTATTAAGTCTAACCAGCTTTCATTCAAGCGCCAAATGACAAATGGAAAAACATCACGACGTATTCATGAGTCATATTTAGCAATCAGCGTACATGGCGGTTCGTGCGTTACTGGCAACTTTCAATGTATTGTTATTTTAACCTTTAAATTGACGTACTGAAAAAGAAAGACGGTAACGTTTCTCCTCACATTATTTTACTTGATTCACTTTCAATTCAGTTTTCTATAAAATCCTCGCCGAACATTAGTAGTGCTGGAATACAATTCTTCAACTTGAAGAATATACTCTTAAATCACTGTAACATAACTTTTAAATGATTTTAATGTGGCATTAGGCTCATATTTTACGAGTCCTTACCTTAATTTACCACAAAATGTTGTGTTTCTACTTAAAGGGGCGATCTATAGAAGATCATCACTGGAATGAACATTTTAAATCGTAAGGTCCTCATACTTAATTTTACTGGAATTACTAAAACGCAATGAGACCCAAAATACAGTAGATAAACCCGACAGCTGGAGGGTAGGATTCATTTTATGTTAAAGTGATAGCCTTAAGGACCATTAGTCGCTTCGTGCATATATTCAAATTAATCGTCTTCTGGAGCTGCCAAGCGTAAGTGTTGCATTCGTTGCTACGCTATTTTTGTCGATGTGTACGGGACAGTTATGTCTGTTATTAGTTCAAAATACTAAAAACTTACTACATATAATTTCTGAAAAAGAGGAATAGTTCTAGAACTAATAACAAAGGCTAAACCACGAGAAGAGTTAATTATCCGTGGCTCTACCGATTTTAAAACAATAAATGAATTCATGTAACTTATTATTGGCAGGATTTTTTGGTGCAAAAAATATTAACTTAGCTGTCATGTCTTACTAAAAGAGATATAAACTCTTGATAATCAATTCCTTCACAATTGCGATTGTTTTTTCTTAATTATACTACACCGTTTACGTGGAGTATTTTATAAGCAAACTTAATACTTATTTGTATCCCTTAGCTTTACGTAAACTAGTGCAACAGAGAAATATAGTTTGCATAAGATTTTCATAAAATATAATAAGATCTCAGTATTTGATTGAACTTCCTTTGTACGCTTCGTAGTTGAAGTCCTTGCAAATTATGTACAATATTACATTTAATATCTGGCTCATTTATATTAAAAGCTCTGATTAACCATCGATCATTCCTTACAGAAGTTGTTTAAATTTCAGTGTCTTTAAATTAAAACAATTTGCTTTTCTAATCCTAATATATACCAAGAGATGAACATGGTTTACTTTCAGTATAAATTAACCAAACTCTAAAGATAGTCACTAAATGAACATATTTTGTCTTCCAACCTTAAAATGTCTTTTTCCACGTAAGTAAAACCATGAACAACAACCAGTTCCCTTGTTCTCAGTTACTGTCACCCCCGCACTGTTATAAGCCCGATTTCAAATTTGCATTTTTGAAGTTAGTACAAAATTTAATTCATTAAACTACAGTTTCAGCATCATATAGAAATTTTGATATAAATTTGATATTGTGACGTATATGACTAATTTCAAAGCAACATGCATTGGTATTTCGAAATGTTTTTAGCTGTAAGTCAATTAACTAATCGTTTCTTAGCAAATATATGTGAAGTGAAATACTTTTAATGTGTTATTACAAAAGGAAAACGCAACTTAAATTAGCAGTAATTGATTAATATACTCATTGGCTCTTAACTATCATTTGTTCACTCGAAAATACTACAGAGACATTCTTAATGTAAATCTCACGTTTTATTTCAAATGTATATGTTTAATAATGAGAAGTGTGAAATATCACGCTGGTGTTAACATTTTATTGTTCGTACGGCTGTCAGCGTCTTTACTGATAGTCCTGAATGACAATTACTTGCCTGTGTTCCGCAACTCTTCTGGTCGCATTACTGTCGAAACTTGCGAGTGCTCGTAAGTCGGTTCTTGTCAGAATTGGGAACCCGATAGACGACTGGTTATTTAGAAACAATAGAGGTGGAGAACTGAACTGCGATTACAAAAAGAAGGAAAATAAAAGCTAACAAAAGAATATGGTGTTTACGTATGGAATCATAGCATGACTGGGAATACCACCTTAACTTTGTATGCCCGTAAGAATGTACTAAAACTTGAAATGTTTTATAATGGAAGTTTTGGTTGACCATTCCTGTTACCCGCTAGATATAAGGCACTAAATGGGAATAGGCGCACATAGGATAGAGGTGGAATGAGGGGAATAATAGTTTATGTATGCTGCGTAACAGGAGTAGAGGAAACAATTCAACACCTGATCTTAGAATGTAGTAAATATGAGCACGAGCGAGATATTAATGCATGTGCTTTCTGAACAGTATGGAGAAAACCAGTAGAATGCCTGGTGTGTTGAAAGAAGACTCCAGTATGAGCTATTTTGTAGGGCTGAATGAAGAATGCAACATGATTCTTGTGGATGCAATGAAAAAATATCAAAGTGCATGCATGGAATAAGAGACATGTCTAATACGAACCGCCACAGGACTATGTTTAGCGTCCAGTATTCAACAAACACAATGTTTCAGCGAACAGCACTAAAGTTTTGCAAATTGGTAGGATTCAATAAACAAACACTAGTCTTTACTAATCAAAAACAAGTTTTCACTAATCAAATGCTACTATTTTACAAATAAGTGCCATCAGAAAGAGATGATTCTAAGCATAGAAGACATTATTGGAGTGCAATCAAATTCTTGCCAGTGTACCATAAATTCTACACAACACATACTGGTGTATCAGAAATGAGCTATAATAAATCACACAAAAGTATCCGAGCACGTAAGAGATGCATCTGTATTCATCGTGCAAGCAGTTGGACAAAACCATGCTTTGTGATGCTAGAAAGAACAATTTTGGAATTTTATATCATTAAATGTTATTTTATGATGGTACATCCATTTTATGTTTGTCTTAGAGAGGTGTAAATTTAACATTAGTTTGATGTAATTTTATCCTGCAAAAATAGCTGAGCTGAAGGACAGGAGCTTTCATAATATTTCAAAACCAGCACACCATTCTCATTATGCAGTTTAACAGTATATATGATAAAAAATGGCAATCTTGTAGCATACATTAACATATGATTTTAGATTTTTAGTGAAGTACAAAATTTCAAAAATATAATACTTTCAGGTAGCATATCCTCATGATATTACAGATATCATATATCAATGTATTGAGTGAGCTATTTGTGGTTTAACTTTTATTCTTTTTATTAATTTTACCCTCTTTATTTTTAATTTGTACAATTTTGATATTACATTTGAAATTTTGGTGTCCTGGAAGGGACTGGTATGAGAGGCTTGACCTTAAAGAATGATATACAAAGAAGTTCAATGAGATTTTTGTTGATGAAAATGATTGGAGAACAGCTGATACTCTAAAAAAAACTTTTAAAAATCAAAAGTAGGTGATAGTTTCTCTAAAGTAAAGCTAAATATTATGAGCAAAAAATATGGACTCTATTGAATGGTATAACCTTCTACATGGTTGATGAACAGATTGAAGGACAGGAATATTTTAAATAACACAAAAATTGAGAAACTTCTGAAGTAGATTAGCTTTTAACTCATGAAATGTGAAAAGATGTTACTGAATAGATTTATTTATGTACTAGGGGCAGCATCATAACTTTCTTTTTGTAAAGCAAAATGTGTTTTCAAAAGAGGAAGTTATGTTGCTGCTACCTGTATAACCTTCTTCTGATTAGCCAGCTTTTACTACCAGTGATTGTATTTTGATTTAGTGTATTTTTAAAGTTTAGTGTTCTGTAACTATTTTTCTCAAGGGAATTGATCATTATAAAACTAATAAATAATTTTTTCAAATTTTATTTTCAGTTATGCTTGTTCATGTGGCCAGAGTTTCTGCAACTTCAAAAGTAGTATTATGAGGGCTTATAAATTCTTATCTCATGAATTTTTAATACCATTCATATGGTTCTTAAGCAAATTGCTACCAGAATCTGCTGCCAGTAACCAGGTGTGTGGAAGTTGACTTCTCTGTTTTTGTTAGATGTGCTAGTTTGCATGTGCTATTAAGACAACACAATGTAAATAACTGCTTTGTGTCAAGGTTAGTACTTGCAGAGATTTAGATCCCACTTTGTGAACTTACTTATGTGTAGAGCTCTCCTAGTCTAGTATGTACATTACTCTTCAACTAGTTATATATGTAGAATCATGGAGGATCTTGGAGACTAGTCTGATTTTAGAGTTATAGCAACTAGTGTTTTATGTTATATCATTTAGTATTTTGCTCAGAATGTTTTTTTTTGTTGGTCTATTTCTGTTTAATGTTACCTGGGAGTTGGCTGCAATTGCCACATCTACTCTAATGAAGTTCAATTGAAAAGTGTAGATTGATTCATGAGCTCTGGCCAACAATATATCACATGTCTCATGTTGCTGTTGGTGGTTTGTAATTAGTGCATACTTCATAATTTGTTGTTATTTGAAGGCTTTTAATGAATTTTGATTTAATATTGCTTATGTCTCATTGTTTTGTGTCTGAAGCCATGGTGATTACTAAAAGTTGAAATCTTCAGAATGTTTTACATTCCTATTCTTTGTAGTGCATTTGAAAACTAAACAAGTCTTTTATTTGTTGGTAAATTTATTTAAAACATTGTATTAGAATAGAATAAGGCAGTAGGAACGAGCCGTTTGCCTAATTCTTGGTTCGATACCGAAGTCCCATGCCATCTGAAGTAAATCCATCAGTCATGCACATACACTTTAACCACGTAAGTCAATTTAGTCATGTGCACACATCACTCACGCACAAGCATTTATTTTAGAGTTCTGACAGGATTTACTTTTTGTTCAATATGGAAATTCTAATGCTTGTTCTCTACAGGCATGCAGTGGGAAAGCACAAGAAGAGTGCGGTGTCAACGAAATGTGCGTTGTAAAGGCAGGTAGTGACGATGCTGGTATCTGTAACTGCTTGCCAGGCTACTGGGAGGATGCTCTACACACCTGTCAGCACCTGCCTCCATCTTCTTCTGGTTGGTTTTAATAAGAAATGAGTTGAGGTAGCTGCTTTTATTTTAGCTGTTTCTAGAAATATTAAGATTATAAAGTTCTAAGAACTTTTGAACCCTCAAAATTTAATGGTAAATTGAGACAATTGAAGGGTGGAAAGCACTAGTGGACTACTTGCATTTTTTCCCATGGTAAATATCATATATTTTCCACGGGAAAAAATGCAAGTAGTCCACTCCCGTGCTGTCGCTAACACAGCGCAGACAGAGGCGATTACGATCCAGTAGTTTACTATATGAACGGTGGACAGCACTAGTGGACAACTTGCATTTTCTCCTGTAGGAAAAAATGCAAGTAGTCCACTAGTGCTGTCCACCCTTCAATTGTCAAAAGAGCGAACCACAAAAAAATAGCCTCTCTTTTTACACACATTTACGCTTGTAAAACTATGTTTCCCAAATTTTGTTTGGTTTCAACAGCTGGATAAAATAAAAAATTAAGGTTACCAAAGGAGAAAAGGTATGATTTAACTTTAACCATCACTTGTACATAATAGTAATTGCTACACTTCAGTTTTGCACATATTATTGTTGTTACTGGTTTATATTGAAGTATGGACAAAAATTTGCAATTGCTGTGTTATGCAGACTTTCTTCAGAAAACTTTTGTGATGAGTACAATCTGGTGAATGACTGGATATCACTTTTATCTCTGTGGCTAATTGTGAAGAATGACTGGATATCACTTTTATCTCTGTGGCTAATTGTGAAGAATGACTGGATATCACTTTTATCTCTGTGGCTAATTGTGAAGAATGACTGGATATTACTTTTATCTCTGTGGCTAATTGTGAATTGAAATTTTTGAGAACAGAAACTACTTGTGTACTTCATAAGTTTTTTATGCCATCAACAGTCAAAAACACTGGATATAGTTCAATAATTTGAATGAATGAAAGCTTTTATCTTTTAATTGTAATCCCTAATTACAATTTCCTGATCAAATGCCATTGATTTTAACATTTTTCTAATTATGTGGGCCTTTAAATTAAGTAGCAAGCATATATGCATTAGGCTTTGTCCTTCATTCTTCAATCCAAATGTTTTTCTAGCAGTAAAATCTATATTTATCAACATGTGTATGCATGATATTGCTACAGTGTACTCACTGTACTGTACTGGTCGTAGTGCAAACTATTTTCTGATTATTTTCTCAAAATCAAGTTTTCGATTCAACATTGTAAACAAATAAAAGTATTACCTTGCATTTGAATTTAGTTTCTCTATGGTATTCTTCAGGTCTTACCAAACTTTAAATGTATGTAGTTAGATATTAATGAATTGTATTTTATGCCATGAAATTGAACTGTGAAATATTTCTGTGTGAGAAATATCTGTTGTATATTCAAAACATTTGAATTGATCAACTTGTATATTACTTAGTATAGATATTTTTATATAAATTCACCAAATGATTTACTATATTTTTGTTGTAGTGTTTTTCCCATTTATTGGTTCTAATTTGTTCACAATTATTCAATAATTCATAAGTAGGTTCATCATTGCTTGTTTTTCCGTTCGTAGGAGACTTGAAAGAGCAGTTTTAAACTATCATTGATGCCTTGAGCTGATTGATTCATTTAAGTGAGTGAATTGTTACTGATAATATGACGGATATGTACAATTGTTTGGTCAGTAACTGATTCAGTTGCAACATTGACTGAAGGTTAGTGTGTTTCTGCTTTCCCATGTCAATTTGAATTTTTATTGAGTCAGAATCATTTTTCTGATTCACTATTCAAATTTAATCAAATAACCCATATCTATGGACTATGTGTATCGGGTTTCTTTGGCTTCACAGAAAGTGCTTTACAAAAGCATTGATTAAGCTGCAAAATGACTAAAAATTATTTATGGTTCTCCCAGTGGAGCGCAATTTGTCGAGGTAACTTTAGCACTAAATTGGTGGTACAAAACAATTACTTCTTAATTTCTTTTTGTGGTCGTGCTCATTGTGCATAATTCTTCATCATTCCCGACAGATGTATAGTGTACATTCTGTTCAGTGTATGCAGAATATTTGTTCAAAGGGGTAACAAAAACAAATATTTGTTACAAATTTATTGCAAATCTGTCTTTGGTTTAGCAAGACTTAATGCCACGTAGATACCAGGCTTATAAGGTAAAATATTTGTGTACGACGACTTTGACAGGTGTAGGTTTACCTGAATCCAACGGGGGACTGAAATACGCTTGTGTGTGTTGCAGAAGGACACTCCGGAGTGGCATACGGAATAGCCATATTGCTTACCCTGTTGGTGGTGGTGGGTGCTGTGGTGACGGTAGCAGCGCTTCATCAGCGCTACAATATTCTTGTGCCCTTCAGTGCCCTGTGTCCTTCATGTGGGACCCTCTTCACCTCAGTTTCCACGAGTGTGGGTCGCTGCTTTGCTTGTTTGCCTTCAGTCAATCTTTTCGGTGTGCGCTCGGGCCGCAGTCGTATGATGGATGACTTGAGCGGACCCGAGGATGACGTAGATCCTATAGCATGAAGGAGACCACTCTTCAGTGACCCTGCCAAGTTATCTGCCGTGAGCACTACACACACACTACAGTAGAATATTCAAGTTTACCATGCATGTTCAGGTAGGCCTGTTTGATGCGCGTACCAAGCTTGTTCGTTTGTGATGAGCAGAAATGGCTTAATTTCCTTCCCTTTACTTCTATGTTTGTTAGTATTTTGACTGGTATATAAATATTGAAAGTCGTCTGAAAAATTCTGTCATTTAATAACGAAGTAGCTGATTCCAATGCATTTCTACGAGCCAATTCACAAAATTGCAGGTCGCTCCTTTCTGTAAAACTGTCGAATCTTAATTGAAACCGAGAAGGAAAATGAGATGTGTTATTGGAATATCTGTATGGTAAAACTTTTCATCCTCCTAAATACATTGTAACTAAATGTTAATTTATCCATGAGTGCTCGTAGTCGTGCATCGGCTGAGGTACCTGCCTGCGCTGCTTTATACGCATTATAGAGGCTTCTTTATAGTGCAACGGAGGACGCGCGGCCTCCGTTCTTAGGTGTCTGACTGCAGAGTTCCTATCCAACACGCCTGACCGTTCAGACGTGTTCTGCTTTAGATTTTATACGCCCTCGTTTCCTATGATAAAATAATTCTGCTTGTAAGCTACTTCGTATGTCAACTAGCGAGTTAGTCCAAGAAATTTTTTAACGTCTCTCTTGAGTGATGTAAGTAACGCTGACCGAGGTTAAATTACATCTTTTTTAAAATCTAGTTATTCATTTTTTCTGCTCAGCTGCCGACACAAAATATCAATGCTTTACGTTCGGAATTTCTTGTGTGCACTCACGAATGCAAGCAAGCCTAGTATTCCGATTCATCGTTGTCTCCATTTGATTTCGACTCATTTTTTAAACCCTCAGTTTCCTCGATAGCCATCAAGCTGAGAATGCCCACTTCATCGGAGCCACTTGATGGTGAGCTGCAGCTCATGCAATACTATACAGAGGTAGAGTGGTACGTGCTTGGTGGTGGAGTTGTAGTGTTAAGTTAACAAGCAATTTAATGTTTTGCAAATTTGTCTACATTGTTTTATTTAAGTTGGTGTCATGCCTAATTTCCCTAATATTGAGGTGTTTTATATATATATTTCATTGCCTTAACAGTACGCAGTAAAGCCTTAATGAAACGTTCATGTGAACGTCAGTTACTGCATGTTTTTCTAGTTACTACAGCTGTTGTATATAGAAAGTTTTATGTATAGATCATTTTGCGGTTATGTATTCTTCATATTAGTTTGGTCTTTTATCGTTTCTGAAATGTATAGACGATTATATGTGATTTGCGTATAACACTTTTTTCTTACGTTGAAGGCAATTGCCTTTCGACACATGCTAGGAATTTAGCCCTCTTTGGGGCGTCCTTACTTCACATGAAGGATGACGTCTGTCCTCATCAGTTTGCATTAAAAGTTTCGCGTTTCCCAGGGGTCTGCCTTAGCACCCACTTAGCAGTAGAATCAGCAGTGCTTATTGTAGATTCAATTGGATAGAACCGATCTGTATTTTTTATGCTCACTTAAGGGGTGGCTGTGTCGTGTATCCAGCCAATTTCTCTGTCTCAATATGTATGACCGTCTCCATTATTTTCTTAGTTTTCAGTGTCTTTTAGACGTTCACTACTGCTACAATCGAGTCTCTTTCACGATGGTAATGTTCTATAGAATTGATCTGCCTTCAAAATTTTGGTTATAGAGTCCCTAGAAGCTTTGTAAAATTTCGATGGAGACCTTATAAGCTTTGTTATATTTTTACAAAAAATTTCAATTTTAGTAACACTAAGAGCATGAATTGCTTGCTCGAATTATAAAAATTTGTTACTTTAATTCGTGAGAAATAATTACGCTTCAGATTTCGTGTAACACTACAAGTTGAAATGTAGAGATCGTGTATGACTTCGGCCTCAATAGAATAGAAATGGTTGCCTGTGTGAGGTTACCTCTAGCAGTTCTCAATGTTTGAACTGTGGATCAAATTGAAGACCAGCAACTCTCGTCCGTTTTCGTTTTTTTATCAGTGTCAAAATGCTTTTGTGTTCACGAGCGGAATCAGAATCAGTTTTAAGAAAGTATTTTAGTCAGCCGCTCGAAAAAATTTCATGTTTCTCGGGTGCTTCGTATAAAAATTATTTGAAATCAACTTGACTCGTGGATGACGTGATTGTCGTCGTCAGTGTGCTTTGAAATATTTCACTCTTCGTGGAGTGCTTAACTACCTTCAGCGCAATGATCACTAAACGTTTGTTGCAAGTCTATTGGTGCTTTAACTTTACAATAGTACAGGTATGACGATACTTCAAAGGATCTTTCTTTAGTTAGGCCTGATCTCTCCCATACCATCTTCATGTTGCTAATGCTTTAGACGCTTGCTGCTCTGTCAGTAAACCGCACCACAATATGCAGTTCATGTGTATACATTCTAATTTGTATTTTTTATCATGTCATTCTCTAATATTTTTTGCATCGTGGCCATCATTCATGCTTTTCAAATCAGCTTGGTTAGCGGAATGTGCGGAAAGCTGATGTAGAAATGTCCGTCGAGCTCTTATTTACTATGCACTATAGAACCTACCGAGAGAACGTGGCAATAATTGAACTAATAATCGGGCTGTGATGACCCGCTGGTAATGCTCACATTCTGGTACTGGTGCAACAAGTGCTTTTTGCGATCAACCGTCTGCTTTCACCGATTATAGAATTCGTACATGCTGTGTTCTGCTATCTGCTGTGTTTGTACATATAGGGTCTCATAAGTATCTGCAAAGCGTTTTCTTTATTAGCTAGGTTAGTTGATAATGGTTAAGAATGAAGCTAGTCATGTCACAGTGCACCAGCAAGCACGAACTGCCCTCGTAGCTCCACTAAAACTGGTTGCGGAGCCCACTTGCTCAAAATTCTTGGCCTTATTTTGAACAGGATTTACTCTATTACCGACCACAAAAATTTAAATAGCATGATTTTTTATTAACTTGGGTTGTTATTTTGTTTTAAAACAAAATAAGATAATTACGTACATTTTGTCCACTAAAATTGAAGAAACATGACTATTGCTGAGACTCGATGATAGCTGGACGGGAGCTGCGACTGTGAGACCAATTAAACAAGTTCATTGTTCTTTCTATCGGTACTACCGTGCGAGGCCAATATTTTTAACCAAAATTCGCTAATGTGAACCACAACCCTAACATTCCAGGTTTAACAGTCAATTGATTCCTTAAGGTCGCTAACCTCTTGTAAAGTTGTAGAAGGTAATGTTTGAATTTTTAGTTTTTAATATATTAAGGTATTCAACTACATAGGACATAGTACAAGAAACAGTTATTAGGATTACTTTTTCCATATTTCATTGTATTCTCGTTAGGTTTCATGGAGTTGTGCTTCTATTTGAGTATGGCTAAATTCGGAATATCGTTATCAGTATGAGCTAGAAACAAGATGGCGACTGCATTGAATTTCGAACTGTGTTTAAGCTAAGTTGTTGAGACGATAGACAACTCATCTAGTATGTTCCTTACGCTATGTAACCAGAATATAGTTAGCTTTTAAGCCTCTTTTGTATGCTATCGTTGCCATTTTCAATTTGTTGTGTGTGCCACCCCGTGTCTCATCCCACGTTCTTTTCATTGCAGGATGTGTTAATCCTCTCAGTTTTATTTGTGTTGGTGCGCACAATGTAGTCATACGGTTCTACATTTTATATTATATCGTCCTCTTTAATGATGAATTTCTTTTATAGATGAACAGTAACTCGGTCGTTTCACATAAGGGAGTAAGGAGGGAACGAGTAATAGTAATAGAATGGAGCGATAGGAACGAGCCTTTTGGCCCATTCTTAGGTCGGTAACCAAGTCCCATGCCGTAATTCTAGCAGTCGATGGTCATACACACACCGACCACGGCGGCAGCGAACCTCGAACCCGGGTCTTCCCGCTTCGCAAGCGGGTTCGCTCACCAGTCGACTAAACTGGTGGTGTTAGTATAGAATGAGGTGATAGGAACGAGCCATTTGGCCCATTTTTGGGTTGGTACCCAAGTCCCATGCCGTAATTCTAGCCGCCGATGTTCATACAGAAACAGACCACGGCGGTTGCGGATTTCGAACCCGGGTCCCTGCATCGCAAGAGGGTTCGCTCACCAGTCGATCAAGCTGGCACGAGTCACAGAGTACGTGTGGGAACTAACTAGGTGCGAAAAATATTGAAAGTGGCACTGAAATGAGGGACGCTGATTAGGATAGTGCTTTCGAATTTGGCAGCAACTCGAAGAATATCGTACATGCTGAAAATAGGATACATTAGAAGCATCGCGGGTATGTCTAGGTGCAGTAGAGTGAAAAATAAAACGAGTTGTAGGTCACGTTCAGTAAGTGATTTGACGGATGACAGCGTCAAGTATCCACATTTAAACAACAAAGAATAAAGTACTAGTAGGGTCTTTAAAAAGGTGATATCAGAATGAGAATCGTATGCTGGCAATGGAGAGATATTGACGGATGACGTATGAGGAGCAATGCGTACTAAAATATTTGCAGAGACAGCAAAAGTGATTGCTGGAGACTTTGGCAAAGTCATTTTTACTTTCTATGATGCAATTGCACTGACTATCAACCCTGTCAATTTCTTTAAAAACACAAAATATGTAGTTAGGTGCTGTGATGAAAGTATTGTACAAATAACTAGATACGTACTATTATGAAATCAGTTCAATAGTAATGTTGAGAGCGCTGATAACCAAGTTTCTCTCTAAGCTGGACGTGCGTACTCTTACGGTCGACATCGACGATCCTTTCAGGTGACGGAGGCTTGCTGGGGTCGAAGTTGGACTTCTGTTCTTCGAAGCGTTCATGGTCGTCGTAGACCAAGCCCTTCTTTTGCCTCAGGCCCTTTAGATAAATGGCGTGAGGGAGGAGGCTCTGAGATCGAAGGAATGCCCCGCGTCCACCAGGGGTCCACACGCGCAGACTGCACACAGTCAGAGGGTGCAGCCACACTGACACGAAGCCTGCCCACGTAATCGCCACGTTAAATGACTACTTTGTCTTAACAGTCGTGTCTACTTAACATCGTAGCGTACAAGCTCAACTTACCAGTTCTTTGTCCAATGGAAGTGACTTTATCAAGTGCATTTAATATGACAGGGAATGAGATCTGCATAAGTATAAACGAGTACTGTTTGAGTGGATGGTTCCTATGCGTGTGATAGCGCGTTTGGAACTTAGAAGGTGGCATTATCCGAAGTATTAAGATACAATACATTTTTTCCAAATTCAGAGACTATTATATACTGCGGGTTGAATTTAAATCTTTTTATACTGAAACTCTTTCAGAAACATGAAAATGAACCTAAAATTTGATACAGCAGATAAGGGGAAAGTCAAGTGGAAGATTCTATTCATGTTATAATACCGAGTTATGAGACTGTATTCGAGCGCAAAGAACGCTTTGACTGATGATCATAGCGCAACAATCACGCAAGCCTCCAAATACAGGAACGGAGCCTTAATTAGTTTGCTAAAATTAATTGCTTTTTCGAAACAGAAAAATAGAATATACGAACACAGAGCACTTACCCAGAGAAGGTAAAACAATATCGGCGGCAGCGACTCCTTCGTTAGGCCCCGTGGCAGTGAAGTTCTGAGGGGCGAGTTCAGGCCACTGGCTCAGACGCTCTGCAGAGCCACGGGGCACCATCAGCACCTCGTCCCCTAAGTGGTCCCGATACACTGACGACGCATTCACTGTCCACACCAATGTTCTGGGGACACACTTCGCCGCATACACTGTCAACCTGCACAATGAACCACACATTGAGCTACAATTACTTACGCTCAGGGTACGGCTGGTCGGGCAGATATACTTGATAACAAAACACACTAACAGATAATATACAATAAGCTGGCTATCCTACTTCAACATGACTGAGTTGCACACAAACGAAATCATACGATTTTTAACGACCTTCGCTGAGCAACACCTGCAAGTTAATAAGGACAAACCGTCGACGTACCTTTCTTCTCCATTGAGTGTCTCATCTATATTCTGAATAAAATAAATATATTTACTGTAAGTTCCTGACGTAGGTATTGTAAGTATGGCGCGAATACGACTAGGCCACAACTGAACAACCAAAATAAAGGTTTAAAGAAATAGTAATGTCTACCTTCCAACTATCCTAACATTACACTACTTTATCAGCTCCGTCATCTTACGGACAACAGCTAGAGAATACCATTTAGTATTTTCTAGCCACACTTATACTACCAGGCCTCTACACTGAACTAACAAAGGTACATCTCCCGCGCACGGGCTCAGCAGACACGAACTTTGCATTGCGGTGAGGGTTCCAGCCAATGGATCTCGGCATGGGATGATGCAGGTACACCACGTCTATGCGGGCCAGTCCGGCGAGGAACAAACTCATGTTTGGCCGTAGTCGGAACGTCTGAGGCGTGATCACAGTTCGTGGCGTCAAGAATTCGACTTCTTCTTCAGTCAACAGGTCCAGCACCTGAGAATTTCACAGAGTGACAAGCGCGTCTAGTAAACGAGTTACGTGACTTGAGATTCAATTTTTGAAGAATTTACTTTTGTTTATTCAAGCATGATTACATAACCTGGCTATGATCTACCAAAATATATGCGACGTACACAATAGCACAGGGAGGTGAAGCCCAACCCTCTTCAGTCCTGCTCCATAGCTTCACATTTCTTTCAAAGAAAACGTTTTCAGTAACACATAACTTCAGTTAAAGCATAGTAAACAAGCTCTCAACTCCAAATATAGTTTCTGTAAACACCATAAAGTTCAAAACTTTGTACTCTAAATTTGCTGAATATTACGAGAAAACTTATGTCGCAGCTCCTAATTTAAAAATTAATTTTTAAAATACACGTACCATATCATCTACACGTACCATATCATTTACAATCATTCACGTGTTTAGTATTTCAGGTTTTTGCACTCGTACTAAAAGATGAAAATCCATTTTGAACAAACATTCTTAAACGCCTGTTACACATTAGCCTAAGTTCTAGTATCGTAATACTAAATATGAGCAGAAAACTACAGAGACGTCACACCTGCATCGGCATCACAGCGCTAGGAGTGTCATAAAGCCACGTCCCTCTCTTCTGGCGTTGCTGCTCTTTGACCTCAACTTGAGATGTGGCAGCTCTTCCAGTCGTGTCTGGTAAAAGCAAACACGTGGAAATTTGAACATAGAAAAATTCAATGAGAAAACACGTGGGAAATTGTCTCTTTGACGAATATGTATCATTTGGCATCAAGGCGCTTTGTTTCTCATGCAGGCGTAGCTCCTACGAGAACAAATGCAACACAACATTACGAACACATGACGACAACCTAAATGGTGGATAGGTGCACAAGAAACTTAGTTCCACTACTGCGAGGAGCAGAAAAACAATTAACACGATTGTGTTCAATTCACTAACAAAATGTAGACGTTCCAACAATACCGACTTGAAACATCCACTAACCGGATAACTATGTCTCAGGTTTATCATTAAATCATACAAGTTCATAAGTCAAATCATACAGTCTTATTACTGGTTGCACTCTCCTGACAACGTCTGTCGTGCATAGCTATCTATATTCTGAGGCAAGGGTAAAATTAAACTTTCCATTTTTGGTTGTTTTAACACAACCACCGCAGTAAAAAGGAATTTATGGCAAGTCGCCCGAATACCAAACCACTTACTCATACAAATAACGCAAGTCCACTAACTTGTATTTGCGCTAATTTGTAAAGGAGCATACAATCATTATCAAGAACAATCAAAAAAGCTTCCCAGCTTCAAACGTCAGCGGTTAAGCTGGAGAATTAGAACATTTGATACTCGGACAGTGTTTCTCTTTGCTCACCTATTGCAATACACACTTGAAACCCACGCCAGAGCCTGAAACAGATCTATTCCCAAGCTTCATTTTAGTAGAAGAATCTGTCTTACCCTGGAGCATGAGAGGCGCCACACGCGACTCAAAAAATGGCGTACTTCTGTCCTCGTCAGAAGGAGCAGGATAGGAAGGCCGGGCAGCCACAGGGCTCGGCAGGTGCTTGAAGGGGCGCACAGTTCGCTCCACCAGGTCTCCCCGCTCTAAAGAGCGCAGCTCTCCATGTACGCGCTTCATTTTGAACTGTTGGAGAAGTGGGTGAACGGAGAACACTAATACAAGGACCTGAGGTTACTTTTCAATTAAGCAACACACGCATATACAACACGACATTCCGCAACATTCAACTGAATATAGTAAACAACTTAACTATCAGCTGCAATGTTCCACGACACTTATATGATCAAGAATATTTTCAACGTATCAGGGTATTCTTCAGATACACCAGCTATAAGAATCATAGCAACATTTATATGTTAGGAATGCGAGCAAGCGAAATTTATAATACTTTCATTCTACTTAAACCTTGCATTAAAGCACAATGATTATGCAGTGTAAAAATATATGCACTATAATAAGTTATCTAAGCAAGAACATTTTTTGGAATCATTTTCTTGCAATAAACATTCAATTCAATCTTGAACCATGGCACTCAGTCCACCCCAGAGATGAGGGGAGTTAAAAGCTCGTCAGACTACTGTCTTAACACACAAAATTCGCTATGCTTTTTATCACTTTTTTAAGTTCAAAGGTCAGAAACCCGCACAGAGTCAAATTTCGAAAGTTGACCTCAACTACATTGTAGGGTTAGTTCCTCTCTTTTCTCAACAGGAGAAAACAAGAAAACGTGAGGTGACTCTCCAATGGAGATTCTACAGAAATAATGAACTCTTTTACTGCCATCACTTTCCAAGTGCACGTAAAATACCTTATCTAAGTATACTAATAAGCATAGTTAAGAAAATTGAGAATAATCAACCAACCTTGAGCAGCTCCAGATTAGTGAGAGGCCAGTTGTATGACTTAACTCGATGAGCCAGACCGAGGTGCTCGTGAGCGCCGATGGAGTCTGCCAGGGCTTTGAACAAACTGGTTTTCCCAGAGCGAGCACCACCCACCAGGAACACGTCACCTGCAACAAATGGAGTGTCAACTCTATTACCAATTTGTAACAATTCTGATCATTTGTACCCATTACATATAGGAGATGGGTAGCGAGTTTGCATTTGCATCTCTTAGACGTTTAACACATATTTTCAACACACTCATTTTTGCATAGATTTTAAATACATTTAAAAACTTAAGGTTAGAGCTTGAACCCAAAGCTGTCTTTAGAAAAGGTACTGCATTGTCTCTCTCCCCCCCTTATAGGAAGAATATTTGATAAAAAATAAGTCAGGGCATTGATGCAACTGCTAATGCACTGACCCCAGCCAAGTGCCTGGGCCTCTTCAGTATCATCCTGCTGACAATTTACTGTGAGGTGCGGCAGCTCATTAGACTACCATCGTTTTGTAAGTCTGACTTCTGGATCAAGAAGCCGAAGCGCAAAACCAGTTCATATACCTAGCTGAGTAATAAACCAAAAACCATTCTCCCCTTTATACTGTATGACAGGAAATCCAGTACTCTTGTATCTTTTTTGATCTATCCATACCTCAGATGAATTCTGGCGTAATTTCACACACTTGTGCTTTATTTTCATAAGTAAAAAATTAAATTAATTTCACAAAACTTAAAATTCTCTAACATATATTTCCATCTATTTTAAAGCTTTTTTGATACATTGCAAAACTTACGTACTTAAGAAGTATTTCAATCATTCTTGCATTGTTTGCTAATACCAACTATGTACTACATTCGATCAAATTGTCGCGTCTTCTTCTTAATATATTGAATTGTTGATGTCTTTGTTTTAGTTTCCTTAGGCAAACATTTAATAGTAAATAATAGCACATCTATGCAACAATTTCTATAGTAAAAGATGGTAACTAGCTAAAAGCAAATGCCCAACTATTGTAGCACTCACCCAATGTAAAGCTTAACCCTTCAGGGCAGGGTGGGATACCGAGTAACCCACCAATTCAGATACATTTGTTGCATGGTGGACCTCAAATCTTGTGCCTCAAAGAGTTAATACAACAATAGCATGCAAAGAGCGTACCATTATCCCGCCATTGGCCCTGAAGCAGAGTGCGCAGCTCCGTGATACCAAAGCCAGTCTTCGCTGAGACGAGCACAGTGTCTATGATGTTGGCAGAAGCTAGGACTGAGCTTTTCATCATCTCAGTGATATTGTGCCACATGGTCCTCAGTGTCTGCTTTGCATCCAGAGGCAGCAAATCCACCTTGTTGGCCACAACTATCACAGGCTGGTCACGTCCTGCCAATTGTTGGACAAAATGTCACTGTAGGTCATACAATCATTCCAAGCCTACACAGGCATTCAAGCAAAGAAAACCAGTATTTCTGAACTGGCATTACATTCTAGTGTTAGCTACAGTTAAATTTAGAATTGAATGTTGTCTGATCCCTTTAGCAATAATCAAAAAATTAGATGAGTAACATTCAAAATATTTTAACTTGAATTATTCAATACAACCCTATTTCCAGACAAGAATGGATGAAAGTTTCATCACTTTAGATTTACTGGTTCTAGTTAATAACATCTTACACTTTGGAGAACATGCTTCCCTGAAAAGCACCTTACAAAAAGCCAATTAAGTAATAAAAATTTCAATTGAACTCAAAAAAATTCAATATAACCAGTGACAATACTGGAGTCAGAAAAGACAAGAAGTGTTTTCTACAGCTGTAAAGAATGTATGCAGATTGCTTATGAAAAGCTTGAATAAGTAGCAATAACAGTATATGACCATATATGTTTCACTCTTGCTAAAAAAATGATGCCCTCGGACAATGCAACTAACTATTAATTACTGCATGCTGATACCAATTTATCCATTCATTTGTTCAAAAATAAATGCATAAAAACAATCACATTAACAACTTTTACCTAGTGCTGTTAACTGCACAGAAAATTTGCGCCAATAAATTTACACCACATAATTACCTTCTAGCAACTAACTACAGTGGAAGCTCGAGATACGAACAGCTCTGTGTACGAGAAATCCAAGATACGAAAAGAGTATGAGCACAAATTCTACTCTAAATACAATCATTGGTTCGCGTTACGAGCCAAGAGAGGTGACGCCAGCGGCCCGTCAGCATGCTCACTGTCCCTTCTTCACTCGTAGCGTGAGGATCTGCGCGTTTGTGATTTCATTTTTTTTTACATTTAACGTAAAAATAATTATCCTACGATGCCTCCCGAGAGCGTTGCCTCAGATAGTGCTGCAAAAAAAAGACGCTATGATCGTTTAAATTAAAAAAGAAATCATAAATAAACATGAGAGTGGTGTTAGAGTAACGGAACTTTCGAATATTTACGGTCGTTTAACATCGACAATATGCACTATTCTTAAGAAGAAGGAAGAAATTAAGAAACTTGATGGGTTAAAAGGAGTTACCGTGACTTCCAAGCACCGTCCAAAACTCCTAGAAGATATTGAGAGGCTATTGGTGTCGATTAACGAGAAACAGTTAAAAGGCAATTCGGTGTCGGAAACTAATTTGCGGTAAACTACAGTTATAGTATTTATCAGTGTTGTTAGAAAAATTGATTTTTATGTTGATATTTTTGGGGTGCAGAACGGATTAACTGGATTTCCGTTATTTTCAATAGGGGAAATTTATTCTACATAGGAGAAATTCGTTATACGAGCTCAGTACCAGAACGAATTCAACTCGTATCTCGAGCTTCCACTGTACAATAGGGAAGTGTGTGAGCCAATTTTTAAATACAAAACTGTAATAAAAGTGATCAACCTCTTCTAACTATTTCAATATAGATATTTTCAAGAGTTTAAATATGTTAGTAACAAGACCTCAACATATGAACAAATAGCAGTTCCTACATGCCCAGAGATGCAACAAAAAAATGGTAGATGCAGAGGGGTCACTTCATATATCCTTCTTTGCTGTTCTTGTAATAGACATGTGTGGTGCAACTCTAGCATGTTTTTTTATAATGACGCACTTCTAGATATTCTCTTATACTATACATAACTTCCTTCCACTCTCTCCTATTATGCTATATGTGCGACCATTCTAAAAAAAATTCAATCCCAGTTACAGTCAATTTTGTACATGATATGAAATGAAAGATGTACGATCATTTAAGAAAATAAGCCATGATTGAATATATAAAGTACAACTCTATAACATATAAAATCATGAGCAAGTACACACATGGAAGCTTAAGAATGTTGGACTAGAACGCACTACATATTCAGAACTAGGTTTGTTTCACACCCACGAATACAGTTATACACAATAGTTACCAATGACATCCATGATGCTAGGGTGAATGGAGTAAGGGACCTCCATGACATCAACCAAAACCAGCACTAAAGAATAACGAGTGGTCATTGGCTTCAGGACATTCAGGTAAGAATCTGGAGGAACTAAAACCTGCAGAAAATATGAATTATTTTCCCTTAATTATACAAGTAGCATGCAAATATTATGGTTTATTGTCAGCTAGAGCAAAATCATACTCCAGTCGTCACATTCTAGGGGTAACACTTAGAAGACAAAAAAATGATAATTCTAAATAATCTTGCAATTTTTAACAGCAATAAGAAGTATGGTGAAATCAAAATTAAGTGACAAGTAAATGACAAGTAATATTCAGTAATGCTAGCCAAAATTAACATATTTTGAAAACCATATTAATTTACTATATGCAACTAACTACCATAACTAATATAACTACTATAATGTTATATTAGGTAAATATTGAAGACAAACTACTAGTAAAGGACATTTTACATTTTCAAGTACAGTAGAGTGGATCTCACTATTTGTATACAATCTGTTTCAGGACACTGTTTGAATTCTAATTTGTATGAATGGTGGAAGATTTACTTTTCCAATAATAAATATATGTTGCCAATTGGATTAATCCAATTGTGGCCCACAGATGACTGCTTATTTTGCTCATTAAAGTAATATTTTAAGCATGTTATAAATAAAAACTATGAAAAGATGATAAATACACAGTAGTGTACATGCAATAAAAATTGAACACTAATCATAGCTAGCAAAAGTTTCACTACTTCTTTAATTACATATACATGAACACCCACAGCAAAAATTTCTTTTCTTTGCCCACATTAACCAGTTTCATTGTAGCTTTATTTTTCAGCATCAACAATATGGTTGATTTTGCCATACCACACTGAGTTGCCACATTGAAGACAAGTTCCATCATCCAACTACACTATGAGTTTTTTTCCCCAATTTAAAGGTTATTCTTATGGCTTTTTTTATACTTGATTGAAGCCCTGATCTTATATGGACCAATACCTGCAGTATTTTCAAAAATATAACAAAGAACAACAATAAAATAGTACAACATAAAGTGACAAGGCATGGCTAGTAACAGAGCAATGCTGTCTGAATAGAAGAGTAAGCATACATGTAAGATAAGTTTTAATATATTAATAAAATAAATAAAAATAGAGCTAATGTATCCCCATAGGCAATAATTTTCATTATTAAAATCCTATTCTTTTCTCTCTTTTAGGGTCACATATATATCACTTTAAAAAAATAATTACAATTAGTAAATCTAGCCTTCATCATTTGAAAAGCTAAAATACAAATATTCTAAATAAAAATACAATGTACAAAATACAACATAAATATTAAAATGTAAATTTTTTAATATAAATGTCAAAGGACATTTTAAAATAATTTAAATGTATTGACATTAGAAGCATTTATCTTGATTGAGACTCAGACAAAATTTAATTTCATCAATTATGCTTACCTAAAATACATGAACATTGTTTTCCAAGGGAAGCCATATCATCACTTAGCAACATCAATTTTAGACAGCTTTATTATAACACAAAAGAATGACTTACATGAGCAGTGGAGGAGTGAACAACATCAAAATTGCAGCGTTGGCACAATCTTTTTTCCTCTTCATCTGATGAGCCACTAATTCTTTCTTCTGTATCTACACAGAAACATTAATTCCATATTAACAACAAAGAAAGAAATGGAAAGATTTCCTCATGAAGTATACATGAATAAAAATTTTTTACTGATAATGTAACCAGTAAAAAATATTCATATCAAACAGTATTAATCAAAGAGATGCAAAAATATAGAGTGGAAAGAGGTAATTTTGGTTTGTAGCACTTATCATGATTTCACAGCTTCAAAAATTGCTTGAATACAAAAACAGACAAAGATATTCTCTAGCAAGAAAAACAAAGAAGCTTCTTTGGTGGAGAGGAAAAATTTGAACACTAAAGCAGCTCAATAAAAAAGCCCCAAAAATAGCTCCAGTCCCAAAAATAGCACCAGAATCCTAACAATCCCTTGATGAGTATAAAGACTACAAGATATATTGGACCCATATCAACAAATAAGAGTAGAAAAACACACCATGGCAATTTGTCAATACCCACTAATAGTGTAATTATCAGCAAAAAAAACTCACACAAATTTGGAGATTTTTTTGAAGGTGTTGGCTGATCAAGAAGAACTTGACACTTGCTGCACACTTTAACATCTTCCAGGTTGATATTTGTTGAAGGCACACGTGAGCTTGAGCTGTCTGTGTGACCAGACTGATCTGGATTGTGTGAAAGGAGTAAAGATGTATCCATTTTTCTGTGCTTGTCAGCATTTTCAAGTTGATGACTAGGAAGACTTTTGCTATGAGTGTCTTGCAGATGAACAGCTTTATGCACAGGTGCACGATACTTGAAGTGCATCATTCTTTTGTTAGGGTCAGAAAACTTCATTAATGGTTTGGTATTCATCGCATCATACTCCTCAAGTAGCGCAGATATTTCTTTTTTCCTGTCAAGGTCCGGCAATGCTTCATAATTTACTTTATGCTTTTCAATATGCATCAAGGATTCATTTTCATTAGAGGTTAGTACAGCCTCACATTTTTGATATGGAAAAAACTCAACACCTGGCTCTGTTTTTTCCAAAAGCATCTCTGAATTCACAGAGTATTTGTATTCTTTTGCAACAATAGCATCAACTGCCTTTTCTTTAATTTTATCTTTGACCAGTAATACATGCTTATCTCTCAAATCATATTTGATATACAAAGGCTTGTTATAAGTTTTTGGGAAAAGAGAACTATAAAGAAGACGACTATCCTGAATGTGCTTTATTTCTGCAGGTATCAGTTTAATGGGCTCAAGCAAGGCAGTCTCATCAGTTTGACTTAAACTAGGTAACTTCTCTTCAGAATTTGTGAGTTCCACTTCCTGATTTTTTTCAACATTGCATTCCTTTAATTGTTGATCAGATAGTGCATCCTTCTTACAATAAGATACATACAACAGTCTTTGAAAAAGCCTATTCTTTTTAAGTAGCATGTTGTGTTGCCAAACATTTCTACACAAAGGTAAAGCTCCAATTTTCATAATTGCCAATACCTTCAATTCATAAATGGCAAAAACAAAATACAAGTTTAGGTTAGCTGATGACCTGAAACAATAGAAAAATTATTACCAAATGTAACAATTTACAAGAAGCCTAAAGAGGTTAGAATCTAACTCATATTTTATAAACTTATTGTAAAGATTCATTTGAATAAGATTTTATTTAGTCTGACAACCCATAAACAAATTTAATATTAATAAAGGGTGATATTACCCTAGCTGTTAATAACATAACTAAACAACTAGAAAGAGCTCTAATTTTAATTCTAAACAAGTGCATCAAACATTTAAACTTTTTTAATGTCCAGAACTTGGCCAAACTCTCTTCCTATCAATTACTAAAACATCATTAA
Organism: Trinorchestia longiramus; assembly: GCA_006783055.1. NCBI lineage: Eukaryota > Metazoa > Arthropoda > Malacostraca > Amphipoda > Talitridae > Trinorchestia > Trinorchestia longiramus. The sequence continues at coordinate 63,051 of VCRD01000962.1, read as the reverse complement.
TAAAGAAACAAACAAATATTTTCTAAGGATTACTCAAGGTTTTCAGTAAACTTTCTGTAATATAGTTTTAGGTTTGAGTTTTAAGCTTGGTATTTGTTCTCATATAAATGTGCTCAAGAATGACCCATTAATTTGTTGACTCTTTGGCAAATTACAAAGGTTACTAACATTGAATGATTACAAGCAGCATTCCTCAGAAAAGTTTTTTGAATTGAAAAAAATTATCTTCTACTTATTCATATAGCATATTTTATTTAAATAAAATGAGTAAAAATAACCTAATATAAATTTCCGCATGATGTTCAGTTTTAATTTGACAGCAGCACAACTCCATGTGAATTTCGTATCCTATAAAGAAAGAAACTTTATTTTATTCAGGTATACATAAAATATACAATGGTTTTAAAATTTCTAATGCTAACACGTAAAGGCTAGTGATCCTAACTTGATTTAAACTTGAGGTCCAACTTTACTTGAGGCCTTTAATTCATTCTAAATTGCACACATAAAACAGACTGTGACTGAAAGATTACAGGGACAAAGTTCAAATCAAATGTACAAAATGAGTTCTGCTAAACATGGTAGTAAGTAAGCCCAGAGGAAGGAGTTATCAATCCTATAGAAGGATCATTGTTAGTAACACTGTGAGAGATATTTAAATCTTCCTTGTTGTCTATTAAAACTTAAAAATAGTTACAGTGACACACTATGTCATGATAAACACCATTCAAAAAAATGTTGCACCTCTAGTCACCATTAACCTCTGTTGTATCACATTGGTCGGTTGGTGGGTAGAACTGGAGCCTTTCAAAAAGGCTCCTAGCAAGTGTACTGCACTCAGCCCACCTGCCTAAACTCCAGCAACTGCATTGCAGCTAAGGATCTTATCAGAGTTTTCAGTTTCTCTGTAAAAGTTCACAAAACTGACATCAGTATTAGTTCAGGAGAGTGAGGGTGTCTGTCCAATTCCCTTTTTCTTTTTAGAGATTCTCTAACCTTTCCACAGTAGACAGGAACTGGACCAAGACTCTTATGATGCAGAGCTGCACTCTAGATGAGTAGTCACCACCAAGGACATTCTTTAAATTGGACTGCAGGCCAAGGCATTGAAGCAATAGTTTCAGTGGATGATGCTGTGCTGAATAGTGGTCACACTTCAGAAGAAAATGTTCCACTGTCCCAACCTGTCCACATCGGCAGAGAGGTGACCTTCTTCTTCTTCTTCTTTGTCGTGTTTATTTGGGGCTTCGAGAGCTTGTCCATGTAGCCCCAGAATTGAAGGTCGGTTCATTTTTTCTTTTGTTTACGTTTCCTCTGTTCCAACTTGCAAAAGGAGAGAAGTTCAAATATTTAGCGAAGGATAGCAAGGGTTCTGCTATTTCATGTTCTATACATCTCTCAATATAAACAATATTTCAGTTCATAATTTTTTCTCCTATTTTTAGTATATTACTTTCAAGATCAACTGTTAGTTGCTAAGGCATGCCCGACCCAGTGCCACGCATGAGTTGTTGTATCCGTACTGAAGGTCCAGCCTGGGCCCTGGATGGCGCAGCCTGAAGCTTTTTAAGGCCAAGAGGTAAAAATATCTGATGTCACCAAAAGGGCCTTTACAAATGTCCGTTGGTTGGTTTGGTAGATCTTCTTTTGTTTCTCTGTGAGAACGTTGTTTCAAATTTTATTCATAAACAGGATAATCGTATATGAAACTCAATATTTATCTGGGTAAATTGTATTGCTAGCTCAATACTATACATTTACATGTAATTTTTATACTATGAAACACACTTTAAACGTTATTTTAGTTACGTAACTAAATTCTTCATTTTTCATTCAGATACCAGTGTTATTACACGAAGATGACGTCACGCTTTGTGTAACTCCGATAGTCATGTGTCCGCGACGCTAAAAAATAGCTGCTTAAGATTATCTTTGTTAGCTAAAGTAATCTTTTCACTGTGGGAAAGTTAGAGTATCTCTGAAAAGAAAAAGGAAATTGGACAGACACCCTTACTCTCCTGAACAAATACTGATATGAGTTTTATGAACTTATACAGAGGAACTGAAAACTTTGATAAGAACCTAAGAACCTTTTATAGAGAAACTGAAAACTTTGACAAGAACACTACACTTGCCAGAAGCCTATTTGGAGCCTGTTCTGGAGGGCTCCATTTCTACCAACCAACCAACCAAATAATTTTTGCTGTAATACTGCGGCTGAGAATATTACATGAATTATTCAATTGTAATTAATAGTGAGTGCAGGGCATGCCTTTTAGTAGCTTCTTTTAACAACACAGCTAAGTCAAAACTTTATTATTGTTTTAGGATGTAATAATTACTGCTTTATTATTCAAAGGGATTAATTTGAGTATGGAAATTCATGTTTGGAATTAATGTTGCATTATCAGAAAATTATAATTATTTTTAATTTGATAGCATTATGGATTAGAGGTTAGACTGGGCTGAAGGCCACTTTTAGTTGAGGGCAAAAGAAATGCAGATTTGTGATGTCACTTTATTAGTAGTTCATGAGTAGAATCTGGAAGGCTTCATTTAATTACAATAGATTATAAAAAGGGGTCTTAAATAAAAAGGAAGGTACAAATAGTTACAGTGGTTGTAAAGTTCCAATATGAAGTTACATATGGCTAGAAAGTACATTTTAACATGGTGAAGAATGATAATTAATTATGTTTTGTAAATACAGAGCAATTAAGTTGTATTTCAATAATCAAGATATAACTTTAACAGGTTGTTAAAAATACATCATAAAAATTATAAATTAAAAACTTTATCAAAGTTGTGTGTTATAAAATTTTAAGTTTTTAATAAACATAAATCAAGTAAATACATGATAGTGCATCACCATTTGAATAGTTCTGAAATATATTGTTATAAATATGATATGAAAGAGGGTAACTCACTTCCAGTATTTTAAAGTATTATTGGTGGCTGGATGTACTAGCAAGTTATTTAGTTATGTTTAGTATTTATTCAATATTTTATTTCTGCAAAAGGTTATAAATATCCTCATGAATTGAAATTTTTGAAACATACAAGCCAAATTGGTTGACAGAATGTGTTATGCAATGATGTTTTAAGATACTCAATATACAAAGTGAATGAAAGTACAGGTTCTGTTGAATGATAACAGAAAGGAAATTGTAAAAAGACTAACAGTCAACTTATTGTTGAAATTTAAAAACTCTGAAATATCTAATAAAAAAAATACCTCTAAATTTTTTTGGTGGTGGAGATTTGTTGTAGTATCTAGAATTTATTAATAAAGTGGTAGCATTATCATAAATTCATTTACCTTAATGTTTGAGATTATCCAGAGGTAATCTACAAACTAAGTGAGCTAATCTACTCCATCTTAATGATACAGTTGTGCCAAATTCCAAGAAATTTAGCACTACAACTGAGACAATAACAATGGCATGTGTGCCTCAGGAGCATTGCAGGCTTTGCTGTAAATTGATAGGAAATTGTTTTAAATCTCACAATTAATATGACTTGCTCTTTGCATTATGTATAATATGAAGTTGTATTTAATTTCCCAATTAGTGTTTTGTTCTTTGCATTATGTATAATATGAAACAGGTCGACAATATGACTTGCTCTTTGCATTATGTATAATATGAAACCGGTCAACAATATGACTTGCTCTTTGCATTATGTATAATATGAAACCAGTCAACAATATGACTTGCTCTTTGCATTATGTATAATATGGAACAGGTCAACAATATGTCTTGCTCTTTGCATTATGTATAATATGAAACAGGTGAGACATGATAATTTGATATCCGCTTTTATAAAGTCAAACTTTCTTCTGCTTAAATTAAGTTCTGCTTTGGATACAATTATTCTAAGGTTATTGAAGTTTTACTCATTTTATACATATGAGTTTAAATTTATTGCCTTTTTATTTTAGCTATGACAAAGGATACCAGGCTTATATGTTCAGTGTTGTGAGTGTTGTATTTTTTGCTACTTAATTGTCTTTTGAAACTCGATGTACTATCAATAATTTCAGGTAAATGTCTAATAATATAATTTTTCCTTAAATATATAAAGAGTATTTTTAAGATGTTCTTGGACTTTTTTTTGAAGCCCAACATTTATTAGAGATATAACTATCTCTTTCCTGCTCTGTATTGAAAGAAGGAGGATGTTGGTTGAACTATCATTGTATAAATAATATTATATTTATGGTATCAATGTTGATATATAAAATATTTTAAGTTTTTATGATTATTAAATCCTCAAGTGGTGGGTATTCTATAAATAGCATAATTACCTACATTTAGTTGCACAGTATGTACAAGAAAAATTTAAGAAGATATGAAACTGCGAGTCAGGTTCTTGCAATGTAGTGATGTCAATTATAAAAACATGAATTGTCCAAATACTCAACTGTAAATCTTATTGCACAAATAAAGTTAAAAACAAATCTTTGGACAGCATGAAGGGAACAGGTTTTATTGAAAAAAAAATCCAGTTGTGTAATTTTCACTTCGTTGGAGTTGTAATACGACTATTTCCTTCAATGGAAAAGTAATAGTAACCATAAAAATATAGTTTTCACATTACGTACTTCTTTAAAAAATATTATAAACACTACAAAAAAAAATAGAAAATGTTCAATGTACCTCAAGTATATAAAGAAAAGCTTCAGCTTTGACTGGATGCTGATGCTGAAATTTTAGTGCGTGAAGACACAGTAGAGTGGATGTTATTTGAAGCATTTTGTAGCATAGGTCAAGATAGGCAGTTTATTCCTGTCACAGCAGTTTTATGAATGTGAAACTACTTCAGCCAAAATGTTTTAAACTGAATAAGTAATTAGGAAGGCATGGAGAGTTTAACTGGCCATGAAACATAGATTGAAATGTATAAATAGATTTTAAGAAATTTAAAGTACATGGAATTTTTTTTAAATTTTAAATTTCATGTGTGTTTATTGGTATAAAATGTTAACTAATGTAAGCTTCACAATTGCACTTTGTAAACCAATGCAATTGAAGAATAATTATTTCACATGTATTGTGAAAGTGAGCAAATTGTGTTTGTATGAGTGGGTGCAGTTGAATAATTCAGGCAAAAACTTCCTGGAAAAAGCTTTTGTATGCAATTTTCTATGTATCATTATGGTAAAGAAATATAAAAAATGTTGGTCTGTAGACAATATTGTAAATACTAGACAGCTGGTGAAGATCATGATTAAGTGATGAAATTGTGGGACTTTCAAGACTATAACCCAATTATTAGAGCTAAACATGAGGGCATTCAGATGATGTGATGGTGGGTGTGATGTCAAGAGTTGGATGCAATGAGGGGTAGAGGCCAGCTTTTTATGAGTGCCAGGAGTACATTTCGAGATATAAATCTTGCATAGATATTACCCAAAGAATCAAACTGAATTATTTCTTTTATTATTTTACCCTAATTTCAATCCAGCTATCTTGAAATAAGTTTCCTTGAATAAGTAAAATTATATTACATGATGACTGATGCTAACTGGAAAGAGAAAATTCTCCAAGAAAGACTAGGAGGAAAGACGGAATGGACAGACTCGGAGCGTGTGGAGTTGAGCCACCAGCTCGACAGAGAGATGGAGGAACGTTTTGACAAGCTCATTCTAGGCAAACAAAAGTCAGAGTCTGGGCAACCTTCACGACCCAAAGATGCCTGGACTGAAGATAATTGGAAAGAGGTGAGTAGTGCCTGTTTGTGTCAATTGATGTATAATCTAGTCATTAATGACTTGCATCATTGTGCATATTAATGTTGATTGGTCATCAATTCATTTAATTTTCTGATTTCAGTGATTGTGAATTCCTTTCATTGATGGCTTTTGGTGTGTTCTATTCTAGTATGATGAAGTTAATCATTTTAAACTAATATACAAAATTTATTATATAAATCTTAGATTTCTAACTTTTAGACCTACAGCTATAAGTATAAATAAATGATTAAATGTGATATAAATTTTTTGGCTGAATTATCTTGCCACTTGTTTGAGCAAGGTCTGCAACATTCACTTGAGAAAAAAGTTAAAGATTGACAAGAAATAACACAATTCATTGAAATTAGCACTTCTAGTGTCACAGTACTTTTGTTGCAGCTTAATTCAGCCACACTGTGCCAAGTGTTTCTCTGTTGTTCAGTTTTACTGTAAAAATGGATGTAGTATCAAATGGAAAGAAAGTCATGATAGTACATGTATTACTCTGTAACACTTCTATACCTTAAGACAAGTGGTTCTTGATCTGTATTAGTTTTACATGTGAATGAAGGAAAGAATGTAATTATTCTGTTTTGTTGATATCAAGGAAGTATGATTACTGTAAAATGTGATTTTTTGTTACAGTGGGGAAGTTCAAGTTGTTGAAATGATAAAGTATTTGAAAGTTCTTTAAAGTATTGACCAGCCTTGAAGCTCAAATGCAGTGGTGGAAGTTATTTTTGTTTCTTAACATTTAGCTACTTCATTACCTGACCTTTTTGAGCTTATGCTTTATCTTTTTGTATGATTTACTAATATTGTAACCTGCTAACTCCTGCATAGTTATAATATTGAAAACTGGTCTTGAACATTTCTTTGATCTGAATGTTTTAAAATTTTATTTCATATTGTGAACGAGGGATCTCGTTCCCGAGTTCTATATCAGTATTACCAGCCTGGTTACTTCGAGGTGCCTACTAAGAAGTTTTAGCATCACCCGCAAGTATGTAGAATGGCGAGTGAGTGCTGGTAGAGGTTATTTATTCTTCTGCTACCGGCTGCGTAATGCACACGTTAGAAGTGCGCTGGCGTAATTTGCTATCTCCTAGTCTTGGAACTACTCGCCCTACGCAGCGTTGTGACAGTGTTATATCTTGCATTTTATTCTGCCATTGATTTTAACTTTTCGTTATAAATGAATTATTACGTATTAAATAAGTTACAAAGTAAATTCTATCTTAAACCTTTGTGTTTTGAATACTACTCAACTAAGAAAAAATATTACTGTGGAAACAGAGGCAGAAGCACTGGTAGTCCTCCCATTTATACGGCCTTCGGCAGTTTTGTGGCTTGCATCCTGATTAAAAAACAAATTCATTTCACTAGGCTGTGTAATGCGGCTTAGATGGGTGAAGGTGTGCTCGGCCACTCTATCATTACACTATAATTTTTATGTACGTTTTTCTCAAGTAAATCATTATTGAACAGAAAATGGCAGAGCATCCCATATTTGCCCCATACACCGAGGAGGCCTCTGAAGGGGAGGTAGTCCAGGCACCGGACAATGCTTTAACTGAAGGCCTTTCTCAACTCAAGTTCAGCCCTGATCACAACTCTCCTGAAGGTAATTAACTTTATTCATTTCACTCGTGTATCCAGTCGTCAAAAATGATGGCAAATACTGTTGGAAAGATGTTAAATGAAATTACATATAAGAACGCAATGCAATATATTTAGTTTTATATATTTACAAACGACAAACGTTTTAATTGACTATTTCTTTAATGACAATATTCCTAGCGAAAACTAAGACACTTAGTTTTCTACTGCTGCAATTGACTCTGCAATTCGTGTCATATTCGGGTACAATGTACCCGAATCATAGGGCAATACCCCGCCGAACTCTGTATCCACGATACGGACTCGAGTATATAAGGCTCTGGATCTATTTTTTTTAAAGTGACAGGAAACGTATAAATATATAAACACACGACGGTCATTCTTAGAATAGAATAGAATGAGGCTATAGGAACGAACCTTCTGGCCCATTCTTGGGTCGGATAATTACTTCGATAATTATTCGGTTGTTTTACCCAACTCCCATGCCGTATTTCTAGCTGCGTCAACCATGTCGGCCGCGGGATTCGAACCCGGGTCTTTCCGCTCGCAAGCAGATTCGCTCACCAGTTGACCAAGCTGGTGATGTTAGGTTTAACCCACAC
>VCRD01000962.1:15453-52939 GCA_006783055.1 Trinorchestia longiramus | reverse complement strand
TGTGCTGCAACTGTAATTTCTTTATTTCGTTTGGTAGATTTTATCGTTCGCTTAACAGCCCTGCAGGCGTGGATATGTTCTTGACAATGGGGTTCTGTTTGGTATCGTTTGAGTTTTCTGTACGAATGTTGTCTTGCATTGATGAGGCATTTAATCTCTTGTGAGAACCAAGGAGGGTTATTAGTTGGCCTGATTCGCTTTCTTGGGATATGGTGGTCTGTAGCGGTTGCAATCTTATCTTTGAGTATCGGTTGCGGTTGGATGTTGAGATGTAGTATTTCCAATTTTTCTGTTGCTCGCTTGGTTTTGATTTGTGGTTGTAACTTTTCTTTGACGTAGATAAGGGAACCACCACCTCTGTTGCTGTGTGACGGTTTGTCGACGTTGTGCAAAACGTATCCTTTTATTGAGACTTCCGCTGGGAGATGTCTTCCATTGAGATCTAGCCATGTTTCATTGATAGCTATGATGTCGTGTGACAACGTTGACGCAATGGCTTCAAGTTCCGACATTTTTGGTAGGAGGCATTGTACTTTGCCAACCAGTATCTTCAGTTGTACTAGTCTATTATCGTGTTGTGATAATGCGGTTTTATTCCAGGTATCCCAATGGTCGTGGTCAGGTTGCCAATAGTTTTGTGGCTTTGCAAGTGTTTCTTGCAGAACCAGAGATGTCTGCTGCAGAGGTGAGGTTAAGTGATACCGATTTATCGGGAGAGCTGTTCGTTTTTTGGCTTGTTTGTGTCGGATGCGCTGTTCTTTCCTTTTCCATGTTGGATAGCTGGGTAGGATACGTTATGTGAACGTAGTTTGTACGGACAAGAACGTGAAATAGTTAAACTTTTTACTACTTTCCTGTGTCTTCGAGGATCATTTAGTTCTGTTTTGTTTGAATTACAGTTGTCCGAATTTTTTCCTTTGCTTTGTTGTTGCTCTTGATATATTTTCAATATGCTTGTTGAATTTTGTATATTACCAATTTTGTGTTCCAATGTGGTGGTTAGTTCAAGCGTGGCGATGGTCAGTGAGCTCCCCAGCTTAGCTTGCCCCACTTTATTCAAATGGATTTCATCTTTCTTGAAAAGATAATTCTGTCCAGTGTAATGTAACATCAGGTCTAGGTACATGACGCCTTTTCCTGCACATATTTCTTTAACCTTTTCATTAGTTAGTAGAATTTGGGGATATAGATTCACATCATTTCTTCGCGGAGGAATGCTAGTTATGATAGCATTCTTGGATTTGTTTTTCACTGTATGGATTAACGCTTCAAGTTGTAGGGAAATTTCATCTTGGGTCTTGTGTTCTAACTCTCGTGTTCCGCAAAGAACTATAACTATGTCCTCCATTTTGCATCGTAGATCATCTACTAGGTGGACTGCTTCGGGAAGTCGTATTTTGGGGCGGCAGAGAATTGTATGCTCGTCTAACCCCCGCTTAAACTCAGTTTTCTGTCGTGTGATGCTGTCTCCAATGAGATATACATGACTTTTTTCTGTTTTTAGTTTTTCCTTAGTTGTACGTTTGTTTCCATCAAAATTTTGCAGGTTTATGTTAGTACTTTTACTTGCTTTGCGAATAGTTTTGAGGATTCCAGCAGGTTGGGTGTGAGATTAAATTTGTTGTGGATTATGTTCAGCTGATATTTGCGTTATCTGTTCCTTTGTAGAGTTGATATTATTTTCCATTTCGTTTTTCAATGTGTTACTTTCCATTTCGACTTTCAATGTGCTAAAACGGTTCTTGGTTTTCAGGTAGAAGTTTGGACGTTTAGCAATAATTTTAATGTGTTGGAGCTGGTTGTTAGTAGGTAGATGCTGTTTAAGTTGAGTCTCCGGTGACTGAAGCCTTAGCTCGTGTTCGTAATGTTGTTTTTGATTTGTCTCAATTGTTGCTAAGCGCCCTGCCAGCAGGTCGATTTGACGGTTGAGTTCGAGCTGACGGTTAAGTTCAAGTTGACGGCTCAGTTCTTGAATTGTACGTGATTGTTTTTCAATGATTGCAGCTGATTCTTGTTTGAAATAACAGAAGCGGCACTCGTCCATATTGCAACCTCTTATGTTGAAGAGTTGCAAGCTGTACGTTGCCTTGCATTCTTTGCAGTACCTTGTTTTCGCTTTTGTAGCTTTTTCTGTATTGTGGTTGGACTCCATTTTTTGAATACGTCTAGCTGTTTGCGTTTTGTTTTTCAGCAATCATCTACTGAGTTGATGGCACGTACTGTTCAAATTACAAAATTATTATCTGATCTTGAGATCTTAAAGTTAGTGACTGATTGTCAAATGCAAATTTGGCGACTAGTTACAAAATTATGAAGTTAGTGTCTATTCCTCAGATCACGAAGTCAGTGACCAGTCACGAAGTCATAAAATTTCAGGCCAGCCAAAAAGTTAAAAAAATAGGGTCCAGTCGCAAGATCGCAAAATTAGTGTCTAGTCACGAGATCACGACCACAAAACTCCAATCGATCACAACCACAAATTACAATCAGCAATCTGTCACACAAATGTAAGACTATTGTTTAGCCGCAATATTTTTGTCTAGTAATAGTATATTATCCAGTCATCAGTCACCATTATTAAAATAATCAGTCACCAAAGTACACAATTATTGTCTAGTTGCAAAATCGATAAATCGAAAAATCACAAAATTAGTATCTAGGCACCGGATCCCCAAATTGGTATCGAAGCACAAGATTTCAATATTAGATTCTAGTCAAACAGAACAAAATCTCCTCATTAGTGTCTATTCACTGTATCATAAAGTATTATTTAGTTGCAAAATGATTGAATTTGGCACTTGAAAAAGCCAAACATTAGGATTTGTTTTCTCTATCAAGATTTTTGTTTTTAGTTATGATAGCGAATAAGATTCCCATTAATAAATTCTTTTTATAATAATTTCCATAAACCAGAGGATTGGATGAAAAGAATTCATTCATTATTATTTTGAAGTTTGAAATCAAAATAATATTTTTTTTCCGTGTGTTGAAAGCTATTCTGTTCTTTTTTACACAGAAGCAACGCTAATGAAGATTCCCCGAAACTAAAGACACATATCAAAAATAGTTTTCGTCCATTGGAAAAAAAAAGATTCTATTGCCATTAGTACAGTACCAACATCCACTGCACCTTCATTAACGCACATAAGGGTTTCACAAACACATCAATGAAATAGATATTACAAACACAGAAACACAAACACAGAAATGAAATAAATATTAGCTGTAGATGGTGCAGTGATGGTAGCAGTAGACAGTGCAGTGATGGTAGTGATTGACTGTATTAGACAGCGGCAGTAATTGTATTAGACAGTGGCAGTAGTAGTAGTAGTAGTAGTAGTAGTAGACAGCGGCAGTAATAGTAGTAGTAGACAGCGGCAGTAATAGTAGTAGTAGACAGCTTGGTAGTAGTAGTAGACAGCAGCAGCAGTAGTCATTGGCAGTAGCAGTGGACAGCGGCAGTTGTTGGCAGCAGACGGAGGCAGCAGAATGGTAGTAGACCGTGGCAGTAGAGAGTGGTGGTAGAAGGCGACAGTAGCAGTTGATATCAGTAGAGCAGTAGACAGTAATGATATAAATAACAATAGGTGATAGCAGGAGATGATGGTAGTAGTACTAGTAGATAATAGCAGATGATTGTAGTCGTGTAGGAATGGTTTTCCTTGTGACTTGTTCGCTGGCTCGGGCTCTGAGGTCTAAGCGGGTGGTCGACGTGCTGCGGTTACCTTGCTGGTATGCGGTCTACGAGGGCAGCTTGTTTTCCGATGAGGTGCTTGTTCCAATGTGGTGCTTGTTACCAAATAGCTTGCTTGTTGTCTAGATATCTTGTTTGTTGTCTAAATATTTCGGTTAAAACTTTAACGGTTGACACTTTAAATCACTTCGGTAATTATTCGGTCAGTAGTTCAAGTATTCACGTTATTCGGTGTGATTGGTACGTTTCGTAAGATAGAACTCTTACACTTCACGTACTTGAGCACCTGTCTCGCACGACCATTCGCGGCTGTGTCGTGAGGGTTACTCTGTGTCGTGAGGGTTACTGCTGTGTCGTAAGGGTTACTTCTGTGTCGTGAGGGTTACTGCTGTGTCGTGAGGGTTACTTCTTATTAAGAATATTATTACAGCTGCCCAAATCATGGCAGACTGTGCATTTTGACGACTCGTAACAATCTTACCCTCAACTGAACTTGAGGAACTCCAAACTCGGTCGTGCTGATGGTTCACAATTTGCTGAATGTCAATTTTTTCTCATCTGCGAACACCTAGTTTGGGAGCGTGCCTTGAGCTGTCTCATTAAGGATGTGATGATTTCTTTCAGCCCTCAGTCTCTCATGAGGTTCCGTAAGCTCATGAAGTTTCATCATTTTCTGAGGTTTCTTTCCCAGATCCTCCTCCAACACTCGATACATTGAAGTTTTGCTAATACCGGCTTCTGCAGCCAGTTCTCAATGTGATCGACGTGGGTTTCGACGCAACTTCTCTCGCGTGTTTTTGATAAGTTTTTGTGGCATAATGTATAAATTAGTAATTGGCACCTCAACGGAGACGCCAATGCTTCCGCGAGGGGTGCTCACAGTACAGTAAAGAGAAGAACGATCATATGGGGGGGTTGGCAATGACCACCCCCAACAACGGTTTTCAGGCGGGAACGTGATCCATGACGTAATAATTGTGTCTTGGCGCTGATTGGTAAATTTTTAAAGGGGCGGGGCTTCGGCTTCAAATGCCGAGATGATAGAAAACACAGATGCGCACGGCTGGAGTAGACCCTATGACATTCACATAACCGTAACTTTACGTCCAATCCTTTAACCACTCGGCCACGAGAGCTATAGTTCACGCGACGTTTAAACCATTTTAACACTAGCACAACGAAGTGGGCCTGGGAGGTTCAATGTCAAAATTAACAAGCGCGTCTAATATAGTATTCATGAACCTCATTTAATAACATTTATGGAAGAAGTACATATGACTTCTCTGTTGCGTAGTTTGAAAGAAAAATAATTGAAAGATGTCAGAATTCAACTTGTTGGACTAAAACTCCTCTTTGTGTTACTCGATCTAGAAAATTATACACTTCTCTGTAATGTGAAAATTATAATTTTTTGGTTTTAATTCATCGTATTCTCATAGCGAATATCACGACTGATGAATTTATTTTTGCACCTTCTATTATGCATGAACTGAGTGCACTCAGAGCATCCCAGAGTGTCTTATTCAATATTAACATTGTGAGTATGAAAATGGAATTTCAATGGTAGAAGCGGAGCTACAATCAAATTAAAGAGAAAAATAAGATATTCCTAATAATTTTGTTATGCGCATGTGCATTGTTTGTTTAATTCTATCCCGCACTTTATTACATCTCGTAATTCTTATCTAAATTATATGTATTTATGTAGTAGCAAATGCACCGACCAGCAGTAGACCATTGTTTCAAGCTGTTTCCCAATGTTTTTTATTGCTTTGAAATCAGCATAAATTTGACAAAGTGACCGTTGACCTGACTTGTGCGCCATGATTGGTTGACTCGCGTGTACGTCACTGAGAAGCCCCTCACCCCTCACATAATTCCATGACGTCAAAATTGAAATTGCTCCTACTAGTCTTTACTGTACTGTGGTGCTCCTACTAGTCTTTACTGTACTGTGGTGCTCCTACTAGTCTTTACTGTACTGTGGGGGGCTGGTTGAGCACTCCTCAGTTGATTGTGCGCGATGGCGTCGTGTGGCGGTTGTGTATTGGTACGAGCGAGAAGAGGCTCGGGTGTGGGTTGAAGTACTGGTTGTATGTTGGAAGTATTCGTTGTCGTGGCGATCTGTATTCGTAGTATAGTAGGCTAATTAGATTCAGTTGCTAACACTAGCATAGGGATAGTTGTAACGTGAATACAGGTTGTGTGGTGGTTGTCGTCACTTAGTCGGCAAATTTGAGTTTAAACAAAGAAACCTTTTAGAACAGGAGGATGCTGTTTCAAGCTTTCAATGTTCTTGTCACTATCGTTGAGGCACATCATAACCTGCATGACTACTGAGGTTTTGCTGAATGAGCTTTTCTTTTCGAAGCCGAAGTATCATCTCTGGATGACGTTGAGTTTGCCTCCTCAGTAGCATCGGCAAAAGTTGTAGACTGATATATCGAGGCAAAAATTGTGAGGCCATTTTTCAGTGGTTATTTTGCTCTAGCGGTCCCACGCTTTGTTGATATCCACCCATCACAACTTTAAGAAAGGATAAGTGGTCACAGAGCCAATATAGAGTCTGGTTCATCAACTAACTGAAGATATTTTTTGAAACCTTTTCTGAAATCTCTAAAAAACTGTCTGTAGGACACAATATTTTAACTGCTTTGACTTTAGTTCATCGTTTTACTCTGCATATTATGAAGGGTAGGCAAGAAGTGCACGGAGAAAATACCTCTTCACCTTACAGGTAATCTATTGCAGTGCCGATGGGTGCCGAACCACAAATATACAGGATGTTCAATAATTATTGCTACAACTTTTTTGCCCACATATATTCATTAAATCAAATTATAGAAATCGAAGTAAAATAAACATGTTATTAAGCCATTAATATTTCCAAATACCTATAATTTATTCAATATGCTTTCCATCAGCATCGATGACCTGCTGCAAACGTTTCGAGAATGCTTGACAGGAATCACGAATGATTGTTTGGGGGATTTTTGTCCATTCCTTCAACAGTTTTGCCTTTAAAGCCTCTAAATTTCTGTGATAGGGAGCTGATACGTTGCTTTCCAATATGAACCAAACGCTGAAATCAAGGGGATTAAGGTCTGGAGATGAATGAGGCCATTCTTCCTTGGGAATGAACTCGGGAACATTGCTTACTAGCCACTTTTGAGTTTTTATTTTGCTTCGTGAACGGGTGTAGAGTCCTGTTGAAATGACCAACGACGCGTTTTGAAATGCTTTTCAACCCAGAGCAACAATGATGACTCAAGAATATCGTTTCGATAGTTCTCCTGGTTGATTTTCACTCCTTGATCCACGAAAATCAAAGGGCTTTTTCCAGATTCAATTATGGCGGCCCAAACCATCACTGACCCCGTCCCTTGTCTTTGAGTGACTACCCGCGTTGTATCATAATCTAAACGAGGCCAAATTCGATCGTTTTGGACGTTAACATGTTGCTACACATCAAATTTCTTTTTATCACTGAAAACTAGGTTAGGCAGCGTACCAGCTTTGATACGCGAGAGGAGAATTTTAGCTCTTTAAAGCTGTTTTTCAACAGAGCTTCCAGATAGCATTTGTTTCTTCTGGTGTTTGTAAGGGGATGTTTGGAGATTACTATGGAGAATGGTGGACATTGTTCCAGTGGATATTTTCCCCTCTTTTGCCCGTTTCCTGAGGGATCTCTTATGGTTTCTCCTCAGCTTCTCCTTGTTGGATTTTACCAATTTTGATATTCGAGTTATTTGAGGGCGACCTTGCCCTGGCCTATTAGCTACCTTCCCAGTCTCTTTGAATCCCTCAAGTGTTTTCCAAACCACCATTTTGTTCACATTTAGTGATTTAGCAATGTCCCTTGGTAACTTTTGCTAACTTATGCAACTCTACAATTGCTACTCTACTGTTTAGATCGTTAGCCATTGTCTGGTAAAAAATATCGAGTAAAAGTTTATATTACATTCAAACATAAATAAAATAGTTGTAACGATAAATATTGAACACTCTGTATTCATCAATAAATTCTGTTTCCGAGCTTCTCAGGGTTGGGAGCTCTAGTGCGGTAAAAAGTTCATTGAACTTATCTTTGTGTTTAAATAGGAAAGTAAAGGCGTTATGGAGTGAATTCTATCTCGTGAAGCATGGGACTACAGTTGAGGACTCCTTTTATTATCTCGGCAGACTTTGGACGACCACACTTGTTTCAGACGGCTTAGCATTTCCCCATGGTAATATGGTTAATCGTTGAAAATTTATATGAAATATTAATTTATAAAAATATTTATTAACCATTTATTTATGATGGCGAGTTGACCAGATGTCAGTGGTGAGGCAGATAATATACAGTTTCTCCAGTTCTGGCTTCAGTTTTGTCTTCAACAGTGCTTCGTCATTTGCTAACAGCCGACTGAGCTTGCGACGAAACATCACCGATAAGGAAGGGTTCAGGGGTGAAAATTAAATACGAGAAATGTTTAATTTCATCACTCATTGACTAAGACTTCCATGAACAAAGAGTAATTAAACGTTGCAACACAAACTTTATGCGAGACCTAAAATTCCCGTTAACATCATTGAAACCACTGCCAACTATGGAGAGATGAGAGGACAGAGATTAGAACTAGATAAGATTATGAAAGCTTTCACCCCAGTTGCCGCTGTTCAGGCGTTTCAGTACAGGCAGGGAAAAGATTGAAAAATGGAGGCTAATAGAGATCGCTCTTATAATCACTTCTCAGTCCAAACCCTCAGACATCTCTCATCTCCGAGCAGACATTGAATATCTTAATCTTTCATCTTACTCGAAGTGAGCAGAAGCGAGAGTAAGGGACCGTCGATGACCAATAGGAGAAAAAATAATTAAAGGCAGAATGAGTTCAATACTTTGTCCTTAGGCATTTGACTATTCTATTAGTTATTATTTCTTAGTTCTTCGCCGCGCACGTCTTGACGTCAAGTACTGGTGTACTTACATCTCGCCGAGACGTGCCGAATTGGAGCGCGTGGCGAGCTGCAGCGCACGTACTTCTTGTTAGTGCGTAGGTTGTCTGAGCCCGTCCACAAAATTTTACTTTAATTGTTTATACTTTATCAAATTGCTTTTCACGACTTTACTAGCCTGGCAATGAGTGTTGCACGTACGATTTTACATTCTTACGCATGGCTAGTCAGACATAACGTTCAGCGATCAAACGCAGTGTTCGATCTGTGCCTGAGTGAAACAAAGCATGATACTTAACAATTGCTGTCCTACGAAGTATGGCATGCAAGTACATACGTCTCGGATTGTCTGCATCACAATACACATCAGCTGAGAAAGAAAATGGTTATTAGTTTTGTCTACGTGTAGTTCTTGCACTTCAGGGTCCTCTTTTTGAGCAGCTATTATTTTATCCAAGGTATACTGTTCATCTGCAGAAATGGCAGAAAGATCAGCTACACCGAATAAAGGACAGAGGGCAAATAGTTTCATAATAATTAATTATTCGCTATACAGCATAGACCATTGGATTAACATTGAAATATTCGCCTTGAATTTTTCCCGCATCCATTAGAAAATAGTCGTCAATTAATAAGAAATTAAAACTTATTTTTTTAAAACAGGAAGGCCCCGCTTTTATTACCAAAATCACGACTCAGACTTATTTCAAATGGTAATAAAAGCGAGACATGACTCGAAGTTATTATATAATTGTAGCTCCTGAAACATTTCATTTTCTATGAGTTAGAATAAAAGAAAATGGTCTTGAGGGCTCAACTTAGCGTACATTGTGGTGTTTGTTTCCAGAATCAGCTGATGAAAGCTCTGTGATGAATAGTTGCGAATGAATTAAAAGTATTAAAAGTCCATCATAGCGTAACTCTCACTCAGTATATGCCAGTAATTAGTTTGATACTTTGATTTTTATAATTGTGTTACATTCAACAAGCAGTAATTTTATGCGTTGGAAAATATTTTTGGCTGTTAATTAGGACATGTTGAATAGCACTCTAAGTTTAAATTATTTGTAATGTGAGTTTTAATCGTCTTATTTGCAGTCCTTCATTATGACTTCAAAAAGGAAAGAAACACATAAAGACCTAATTAATTGTTCAAAGAAGAGAGCAAAAATATCTCTTGAACAGAAGATAGAAATAATAAAACGTGTTCAGTGTGGTGAATCTCAGAATGAAATTGCCAGAGAACTATACCTGAACAGGCCTACAGTCGCAAACATTTCAAGAAGCAGAAGTAAATATAATGAGTTGCTAAATAAAAGTGCATCTCCATCTCCCATTAACTTGAGTGCTACAAATGTATCATATCGACGTACTGATTTAATCGTCGAGATGGAGAAAAAACTAGTAGAATGGTTGAAAATTCAAAATGAGAATTACACCCCAGTCAGCAGTCTTTTAGTGCAATAAGAAGCTATTGCTATATTTGATAGTCTGATATCATCACACAGCGGTTCGTCAAAAGATGAAGAACAAAAGTTTGTTGCAAATCGTGGATGGTTACACAGGTTTAAGAAAAGAACTAAATTACACAAAGTAAAATTGCAAGGCGAGGCTGCTGACACGAAAAGAATTGCAGCAAACGAATTTCTAAATAAATTAGCTGATTTCATAACAGATGGTCAATACTGTCCTCAACAGATATTTAATGCGGACGAGACAGGTTTGTTCTGGAAAAGAGGTCCAACCAGAACATTCATTGAAAATAGTGAAAAATTTGCTCCGGGACATAAAACTGCAAAAGACAGATTGACGTTGTTAGGAGGGAATGCAGTTGGTGACTGCAAAAGGCAAATTAAAGCCAATGCTAGTTTATCACTCCCAAAATTCTCGAGCTTTAAAAGGCGTGGTGAAAGCATCTCTGCCTGTTATATGGAAAACAAATACCAAAGCATGGGTTACTCGAATTTTGTTCAATGAATGGTTTTTCAATCATTTCATTCCTGAATGTGAAGGATACTGTAATGATCAGAAGATACCTTTTAAAATATTGCTTCTACTCGATAATGCTCCTGGTCATCCTGCAAATTTAGGTGATATGCTCCCTAATGTGAAGGTAATTTATCTACCCTCCAACACAACATCCCTTCTTCAACCAGTGGACCAAGGTGTAATAGCATCTTTCTAGGCGTAATATTTACGACGCACTTCTGCTAAAATAGTTTAGGAAAATGAAGATGAGAAAATGTCGTTGAAAGATATATGGAAAAAGTACGATATCTATTATGCCATTAAAAACAGCTGATTCCTAGGCTGAAGTGAAGCAGACCAACATGAAAGGGGTCTGGAAAAATTTGTGTCCCCAGTTTTTCTTAAACAATGTCGATGTCTTCAATGTCTCTATTGATGATTCAAAGCAAGATATGGGACTAGCAAAAGAATTAACGATGAATGTTAGTGAAGATGACATTGAAAATTTGATGGTGTGTTCTTCAGAAGACGATAGATTGTTAAACTGTTCTAGTGGGACTGACAGCGATAGTGATGATTTTGACACCGAACGAACACCACTAAAAATGTTCACTGCAACTAAACTTGATGAGGCTTTTTCACTAATTTTCGATGCCATGAAGTTGTTAAAACTTCAAGATCCTAATTCTAAAAGATTCTGTAAGTTCTCCCGTCACATTACTAACAGTCTTCAAGTGTGTCGATCAATATACAATGAAAAAAAGAATGATAAATACCTTTCTTGTTTTGCTTAGAAGCCAGAACACCTGATGAAACTTCACAAGCAGATGTGATTATTGACTGTTCTGTAATTGAGATCAGTGAAGATTCGTGAACAAAATATCTTCTTTTTTTGGGGGGGGGATTTTACGTTTAAATAATTGAACGTAACACTGAAAAGTGACAATATTTTATTCTGTTATATCACATTAAATATTTGGTTTTCAATCTCTTGTTTGTTATATTATATACATGTATCGCGCATGTATCATATATAGCCACTGTTAACATTCCTTCTATTATAAAGACTAATTCTTGAACCAATTGCTTCTAATAACGTCATCTGAATAATAATATGGATGTTTATTGTAGTTACCGTGAAATCAACATCACAAAAAATGGTCTCCGTTTTCTATGTCTACATACTGTAATAACTTCGAGAAGTGCCTCACAATTATTACAGCTTTTATAAAAGCGGGGTGTAATAAAAGTGGGGCTTGCCTGTAAAAAGACATATATACAGAGTTGTTAGCTCACCAAAGAATTATACAACTTAGAATAGTACAATGAAAGATCCAGTGTACCTTAATAAGAGTGTAAAGATTCGTTTTACCGTTCATGGCGACTGAGATCGTTTGGCCACACAGCATGCACTCAAATTTCAGTTAAACGCTAGATTGTTCTTTTATTTCGAAATATTTCCCATAAAAAATCGGGTGCACTGGCATCCTTTCTCTATGGTCGGTACTTGACGAGGGTGAGTAACATAAAATAGAACTTTTAAAGGTCATCTTAACAATAGCTAACGCGTACGATGAACAAAAGATATCAGAGCAGTTGCAACCACTCCTCACGAAAACTCATTCTCAACTGCTTGTTAGGCCACAGTAAAGTAAACATAGTACTGGCATGCCAAATTAGGGAGACAGGGACGTCATGAAAAGTCTTGACGTGTCAGTGACGTGCCTACAAGGCATCCAATCATAGCACGCGAACTACATTCGTGAATTATGATGTCGCAAGAAAGATAATATTTGTGCACTGTTATCTTTTTTTGTTTTTATGGCTGCTCCTGTTAAATAATATAAAAATGTTCTTACTAAAATTGTTAAAATAATAGCAAACACGATTCAAAGCTTAGGTATTCCATTTTCCTGTCAAATTAATTTTAGAATAGATTGCTGCATCTGGAAACCACCATTAAAATTTTGTATAAGTTATTTCAGGATCACATAAAAAGCCACCGAAATATTTATGCCAAGCACTTAAACAAGTCATATGCTATTGGCTTGTTGTGTGCAGAATTATTATTAGTTAGTTTCTTCTTCCACATTGTTAAATATATGAATGTAATGTTTTTGTCAAGCTAATTAATGGTTGAGCATTATATACAGAAATCATGAAAAATTCAAAGCTCTAATAATGCAATGTTACATCCGTAGGAAAACAAAGTCTTATGATGTAAATGAATCATTATCGAACGGCGTCTAGCCTGTCATTCTTTCTAAAGCATAACTATCGTGGGAGCCAAATAAGTTCACCCCCGAATAATTCACCCTATAATTATAATTTGCCGCTATCTATCTTTTTAGTGGGATATCGTGAATTTGTCGGCTCTGGATTTAAACGGTTGGAGATTACGTACTAATACGAAAAGTTGTTTAATTAATAAGCGATTGAATTTCATCTCTTTAATAATCAGCGTAGCCGAGTGGTCTAGAGCACTGTTTACGGACCTAGTCTTCTTTGAGACGAAGGTACGTGTCCCAACGAAGGTATCGTTTTTGTCATTCACTGGCAGGGCGCCTCGCCTCCATCGACTGTCAAAACATTTGACCAATCAGTGCCCTGCGGGATGACGACGTCACTGTTTGAAAAATACATCATACTGTGGGTTATGTCAATCCCCTACGTTGCCCCTACTATGCTTTACTTTACTGAGGTTAGGCCTGTCTATGTGATCAAAGAGCCATTGCCTCACAACGACGTTCAAACGCGTTTCAAATGTCATACTTGGACGTTCAAACTCATTTCGAGCGTCGTAGTTAGACGAAAATTTATTTTAATGCATTCAAATATTGTTTTAAATACATATTTTTAAATGTCTTTGAAAATACATTTTTTAGATACACAAATGTATTAATATAAGTATACAAATGCGTTTTAACTACTGCCCAACACTAGCTAGTACAACAGTGATACCCTACAGGTAAAACACACGCTGTTAGTGTTACACTGACACCCTACTAGTGTAACACTGTTACACTGCGTGTGTAACACTGAACGCTGCTACTCTAACACTGATAGGCTGCGTTACACTGAGACGTTAGTAACGTAATTGAGTGAAGCATTACAATTTTTTGCCTTAAGAGCAATTCATATCCCTTTTTCAATAGGTAGATTTATAAAAATCAGCGAACGACGACAAAAATACAGGAGGAATGTAAAGGTCTACCCAGAAATTTGTACTGAATTTGAGGATTTTCACAACTTAGATGAATCAAAGATTTCTATGATCATAGATAATTATGAATGAGCATTCATAAACACTCATATCAATTTACTTCTGAAACTTGAGTTAATCCACACAACACCGACATAGTGACAGTACCACAGCGACAGCTACAGCAAAAACGGGTACTGTTCTCTGAACATATCATCGCTGAAGGCTCCTGTTCGTACCAATGCAAGAAAATAATATACTGCGCGCCTAAAGATGCATCATCGGGTTCGCATATCGTACACATTAACCCTCATTGTCTTAAAAGACAGAGTCGTCATTCAACAAGCGTATCGTAATAGACAGTGGTGAAGCGAACATAGACTTGAACTGATTGCTTCGGTCTTCACAAGAAATCGACAATATATGAATAGAAGGAAACAATGGAAATAATTTATTCAATGCGTCTGCAACGTATCCTGAGCAGGTTGATACACAAATACAGTCAAACTATGTACTTAAAATAAGAAAGGAATCATATATTACCTAATTGAAAATGAATGAAGTTATTTGCCATAGCACTATTGTACAACACGATTTATTTGACGTGAGGCAATGGTAGTTTTAATGTCAAAAAAGCATTTTGTCATGCTTTGCATGAAATTATTCAAGACGGTGTATGCACGGCAACTTTTCCAAGTACACCCTTTCTTCACTTATAAGCGTTGATACAGTAGTTTCAAAACCTTGCAATACACAGGCATGTACGAGTAATGATCCTCGTAAAATATAGAGTGTGTATGATACAACTGTACATGTACCGTCCGATTTACAACCTGTTCGATAAACGACCGGTCGGACGTCCAACCCTGAGTACAGTATTCGTAGATTGCAAAGTTGAAATAATAATGAAGGTTAATATCTAAGTATAGTGTAAGTACTTTATACAACAAAAATTTTACGATATGCCTTAAAGTAGTGTGTCGGGGGTTTTCTGATGTTTGACTTACGACTTGTCGGTCGCAAGTAAGATGATATGGGGCACTCCACTGCTCAGCCACTAACAGTGGGATTGTCAGTCCTGAAAGGGTTCTTAAAGATAACATTGCATATGAACAATTTTATCTGTATTCCACTGCTCAACTACTTACTGTGGCATTAGTGACTGCGTTGTACGGGTTTCGCTGCCAGAAAATAAAGTATTTGCTCAAGACGTCGATCTCACGTCCAAGCTTCAGCCCTCTAGAAGACACTAGGTCCGGCGTCGTCTGCTGGGCTCCAGGGGTTTGTTCCATTTTTGTCTGACGGTATCACACTGTATGCTCTGTAGAACTATGGCTAATAGGATTCTGTTGTGTTAAATGTGTTCAAATAATGATAAAACACACTTGGTTATCCTGCTAGAGAGAGATTAAAGAATTTAAATATACAAAATAAGCTTTTTATTTCACGGATATTTGAAAAAATGCAACATGGATATCTTGGTCACCTGATACTTCGGTTTCAGATGATTGTGCGCTCTTTTACACCAATAACATGTGGTCAGAAACAAGTGAGCTGCAATGGCTTCAGCCAAGGCGCCTCCACAGGCATTTAAAACTACATTCCCACCCCAAACTCTCATTGTCATATTTACCGTTGATGACAAATTCTTTGGTGTTAATTTTACTAATAAACTTCGTCTCCATAACGCCGAGTATCAATCTCAAATTTATGTTGTACTGCAAAAATTATTGTATACAAAACAAAGAACAGTTGTATGTCTCGATATGACCTCAGATATTTAGAGAACTCTGAAACTGGAAGAAAGCATCCAGACAAAGGCTTCTGTTCACATACTCAAGGAGAAAGATACTAGTTATGCTTCCACTGTCAGCCTGTGGTTAGCGACCTATGCTTGTGCTGCACAGTTCCCGGATCGAGTCCCTACGCAGCATTCAAATTTCTCTTGCTTGTGACGTAAAATAGACCTATAACAGACTGTTACCAGCTGAACGTGCATGTGCAGCATGCCTTTTTTTCATCTCCTACTATCTGTTTCCTTTTCTCCTTCTCTGTTCTTAGTCACACTCTGTAGCAAACTCTTAATTTTCCTCGCTTCTCTTGTTGGCATCGCCACCGCCACCACCACCATGTGACGCAGAACAGACTGATTATACGAACCATTTCTGTAAACTTCCTGCTAATCCTTGCGAGCCTCTACCTTAGGTAACAACACAATAATCGTTTCGACAAATATTAGATTTGGATCCCCCCAGTTTTATTACGTACTGATTCTAAGTCTCTAACTTCTGAGCCAGTATGTGATTATGGTACATGAGCATAACTGAAAAGCCTAAACGTGAGAGAAGAGAGTGCACGTGACTGAATTGGCTTACGTGACTGCAGTGCACGTGTGTGATTGATACCTTTACTTTAGACGGCATGAGACTTTGGTAGCAACCAAAGAATGGACCAAAAGGCTCGTTTCAATAGCCTTATTCTATTCTTAGAAGGTCAGGAACAGTCACAGGAAGCTCCATCACTAATAGTAAGATTTTAGCAATAAAAATTGAAACGACAACGAAGTACCTTTCTTTCTTTTTTGGTAGCTTGTGCTTGAAATTGAAATGAATTCTGCCCAGGATGGTTTCATGCAACCTACAGATTTGTTGGTCTCAGTACCAAACAAACAAACAATCTTTATTTCCAATCAAGTACACAGTACATAGACATTTAGTACATTGGTTTTTCAAATTCTTAAGGTTAACATTCTTAGAGTAAGGGTGATGGTGAGCTCCATGCGACGATCCTGGGATGTGTCCATGGGCGATGAGTTGAGGTCTTACCGATAAGTGCGAGCTCACGGCGTGAAACGAGAAATAGCTCGTATTCATTGCCGGGTTTCGAACCCGCACGCAGTCTTTCTGCACAAGCAGAGACCCGATACAGAACACGGCCGCATACCACTCGACTACGGTGGCTGCGAGCAGCCACTACGGTGGCTGCTCATCAGACCATGGTCTGATGAGACAACCCAGTTAATTGAGTGATATACCGTGGGGAAAAAAATAATACAACACGTTGATTAAACCGCCAGTTTCCACATTTATAGACCACGTGCAATTACGAAAACTGGACTATATGTAAACAATAGTATAAAAAGGTTAATAATATACCTAAAACCCACAAATATTTAATAAAAAAAATATATAGGAACATGTATAATAAATACGTGAACAAAAGTTTACAACGCATTTCAAGATATACATACATTAATACTTCGTTACATAGCCCTTATTATCAATTATTGCTTCGAGACGTTTATAATAGTTCACTACTAGCCATTTACAAATTTCGGGCGTCATCTTATTTCATTCTTCAATGCAAATTTCTTTGCGTTCAATGATGTTATTGGGACCTCTCTTCTGAATCTTCAATTTCAATTCCCTAAACAAATTTTCGATCGGATTCATGTCTGGGGATTGACATGGCCATTCTAAGATGTTAATCTCCTTCATCCTCAACCATTCCTTGGTTTCGTTTGCAGTATGCTTTGGATCTATGTTTCGTTGGAATTTCCATCGATGTTTCAATTTTAACAAACGAGCTGAAGGTAGAAGTTGCTCTTCCAATATTTCACGATATTTCCTGCCATTCATGGTTCCTTAGATGATGTAAAGTTTACCTATCCCTGATGAGCTGAAACATCCCAACACCAAACTTAACAGTGGGTATAGTGTTCTGGTTTATACTCTTTGTTTTGTTGCCTCCAAACATGGTTTGTGCTGTTTCTCCCAAATAGTTTGATTTTGGTTTCATCTGACCACAGTACTGAGTTCCAAAACGCTGTTGGCTTGTTCAAATGGTCGTTGGCATACTTCAGCCTGGCCTTGACGTGACGTTTCTGGAGAAGAGGTGTCCTACGAGGGGTGCGGGAGCGAAGACCTTCACGGCGCAGTGCCCTGCTGATCGTGTGTTTGCTGGCTTCGATCCCAGATGCCTAGAGAACATCCTTCAATTCTTCACGAGTAGTTTGAGGCCTTTGCACTACTGTTAGGACCAATTTTCGAGCAGCACGGTCGTTAATCTTCCGCGGACGGCCAGTTCAAGGATTGCTGAGAGTCGTATTCCGGCATTTTCACTAACGTATTATGGTTCCAACGGAGGCTATAAAAACACATAGTTGTGTACTTATCTTCCGATATCCTAAACCTTCATTATGGATCTCCACAATGCGTTCGCGAAGATCTTGGCTGATGTCCTTATTTTCACCCATGCTTCCCACCTTTCAGAACGAAAGCTGCTGTACCAATGACACGTTATTGGAAATGAAAGCTGACGAAAGTTCGGTTGCCAAATAGTAGACTGTATTTGAACATTCTGGAATAATCCTACAATAATTTTCATGTATAATATCGAGAAAAACGTCTGGTATTGTAAACTTTTGTTCACGTATCTATTATACATGTTCCTTTATATTATTTTTCTATTAAATATTTGTGGGTTTTAGATATATTAACTTTTTTATACCATTGTTTATGTATGGTCCAATTTTCGTAATTGTACGTGGTCTATAAATATGCAATCTGGCGATTTAATCAACGTGTATTATTTTGCTCCCCACGGTGTTTTAGGCTCATAGTGGTAACACGGGGTTTGAAGAATGACATTTTAATAATAAAGTTTGGCAATATGGTCAGTGAATGTATGAACTCTGTACCAATGAAGGCATATTAAACCGTGATACACTGCAAAATTATTTTTTATGATCTTAACGTTTGCAAGGAACCTGAATTCAGAAAGGTGATCCAAGAAATCCAACTACTTGGAAAAGGAAATACCATAAGTGAACCAAAGTACCTCCAGAAGTTCACATGATCTTCAAAATGATCTCAAGGAGTTGTATTACAATGAATTTAAGAATTTATTCTGCCAAAAGCATACTTTTCAAAGTGCTTAAGATAATGATATTTTTCAACATATTGTTAATACTTCGGTTCTGTAATGCGATCCCAAATTTATGTTTACTTATTACTTTCAATGAGTTTCATTTTGAAGTACTAAACACACCAAGCTTATGCTCCGTACAATGTCACCTGAATAATTTGATATGGAGTCTGGCGAGATTTGATTTAAGCACATGAAATGGTACAGAAGATTTACGTCTAATTGTTACAGAGGTTAGTCAACTTGTGAAGCTAGTGAACAGGAACAAATCTTCATCTCTATCACAGGGAACTTCTCCGAAATCGAACAGTGGAACCTAATTATAAAAAAATGTAATTGCATTCCCTTGCACGGATGCTAACGGAAAAGACCCACCTTACATTTACCCTCCTTTTAACCTACTGCAGTTTAGCCCACATTTAGACCTAATTTGTACGCGACACAGAGAACTGCCAACACCCTTCATCGCCAACCCTCTCTCTGACAAACAGTCCCACACACTACGCACTGTTGTACGTGTGTAATGCAAGCAAAGATACACAGAGCCTACGGATGCCATACACTAGGGATATGTGTTAGGGCCTTACGTATGACTAACTGATACCAGGTCCTTAAGACATGTACATCCCTGTGCTACAAGGCGGATTATACGTCACTATGTAATCCATCGGGGTCTGTACAATGCTATGTACTCCATAGGAGATTATACATCCCTATGTACCCTATAACGGATTGTACATCACTATGGACTCCATAAGAATTATTCGTCGCTGTGTACTCGATAGAGGATTGCACAAAGCTTCCCACCATAGGGAATTGCACATCTCACCGTACTCTATACAAGATTGTACACTCTCGTGTGCTCCATAGCATTCACATCCCTATGTACTCCATGCAGGATTGTACATCCCTTTGTATTGAAGCATTCTTGTCGTATTCCATCACAATACACCCCATAGAGTATTGAACAGAGACCGCTTTTTGCAGTCCAGAACGTAAATTTTAATCCGGGCAGAAAATCAAGCGGTTACGAGGGTATAATGAGCCACACAATATTGCACTATTATTTTCAAAAAGAAGCTCAGGAATCAAACCCCTGGGAGCGCTCAGTCCCAAAAACACGCTAAAAAGTATATTTTAGCGCATCCTCCCGGGGGGATAAAATTTAGAGGTAAAGTGAAACTCCAATTTATATTAGTACACCACATACTTGGTGCCGAACACACATGCCTACTCTCGACCAGTATCACGTACACTTGGTGACGAAATTATTCGTACATCCACTAATTCCTATTCAAACAACGTTGACATTCACATGTACTTAAGCTGATACCCTACGTATCCAGGTGTTTGACAATATCCTTCGACACAACTGTTGGGCTTTTGGTGCCGCGATTAAAATTCAAGCTTAAGATGAGAGATGGGCTGAATTTTGTTCGTTGAGGGTTTATTTACACAAAAGCCAGGAGTTGTACGAGGAGCAATGTCCAGACCAAAAGAATTCAGACCTAAGAGAAAAACCTACGCAATTAAGGCAAATAATTTGACACCAACAACAAATTAATATCATAAAAGAACATTACAGAATGCTGAGACGGTAATATACTTCAAAATTCGGCAACAAATTTTACTGAATCAATTACGCCGTTAAAAAGGCAAGAATTGTGAAATAGCACTGACACTATTTAACTAATTTTGACTTACACAAAATGATGAATGATATAAAACGAGACGTCTGAACATAATTTAACTTTTTTGAATAAAGCAAAAATATAAATAAAACAGAAACGAGATCTCCGACGCAAAAAAATAACTTACCTAATGTGACTCACTATTAAACAGACAAAATACAAATAAAAAGAAGCAAAAACACCTGGCATGACCAATGAGTGAGCAATAGAACTTGTGTTGAAATAATGCTTCGGAATGTAGCTAATAGAGTGCAGCATAGCCGACCTTGTCTAGCCGCTATTTTGCAATACGTTAAGATGGCAAAATAAACGATCAGACTTGGCCTCTTTGGGTTGAATAATTAAACAAGAAATAACCCAGAAAAATAATTAGGCAATGTTACGACTAAAATAATCAATCATTAATCATTATCATTCAAGACCTTTATCATTGATTTGATGAAATGCCAAGAATTTAACCATGTTGAATTTATATGAACTGTAATATCTTACAAAACCCAGAAATTGGGTTAAGCATGGGACCTAATCGAATACGGTCACTAGAATAGTAATTTTCTACACTGTGTAAGAGAATTGAAAATACGTGACCTAAAGAGGAATTTATCCCGAACATAAAAGGATTTCCTATCCTGAACTAAAGCAAGGAGTACAGAATTTCTGTACCAACGAAACACAAAGAATTTTTGAATAGAAGTAACAGGAACACAAAACTCTACACACGTTACTCAGAAATAAACACAATAATTTACAAGTATTATTATTACCCAACAGAAAGAAAGGCAGAAACCATAGAGTAAAAAGGGAAACACGACCTTCTTGGGTTAAACAACAGGAACAAATTAATTCCACAACAGGAAATGAAAGGTTATCAAGTACGGTTGTCTCTAGATGAATGTAACGGTACGACAGAGTAGTGAAAGTTTAGATTTTAATTTCTAATCGCTACGACGTGAAATGAACGTTTTGTTCTAAAATAATGCTAAAAATAAGAATAATTTTAATAGCGGTACCACATGATCATTTGCATGGTTTGTACCCAGCTCTTGAGTGACAATTTCGACGATCTCCCATACTAACGCGAAGTCGCTGTCATTCCTAACTCTTTAAACTTCTTAATCATGTATTGTACGGTAGAACTGGGGATAGAAAAGCATTTTTTGATAGTTTCGTTACTATCACCTGACTTGTGTCAGTCAATATTTTGCCTCAAACCAAAGCTGAGCACTTTCGTCGAAACCATCCTGCCGTCCAAGTGAGAATAACAATGATGATGCTTAGGTTACTGCCCCCGTTATGTCCGTTATTCGAACTTTCTAGGATATTATTTTAAATATCTTACAGTGCTTAGCACACAAAATAAAAATGTGAATTCTTACTATTACATGATACCTTTACAACGAAAATTTTTAATTGTACCTGTATTTTTGCGAATTCATTTTTTTGCATGCTATTCTCCCTAAATCGTGCCATTTTCAAAACAGAGTTTTAAATTTTTTTCAAGTACTTAATAACATATAAAGAGCTTGGAATCCTACGGTCATTAAATCCTGAGAAATGACTAAAAGTGTTGAATATTTGTGGGTGAACGAATAACTTCGTCGTTAACTGTACTTGTGATTACACTATCCCTTCCATGACGAGAACAATCTGATCGGTAGGCATATCGAGTTCATAGTTGAAGTTGTATAAAAAATCTTAATGTACGACTGAGGTGGCCAACGAAATAAAGCTTAATAAACGCTTCATTCTGAGACTGCAAAACGGCGTGATCCAGGACGGCTCTAACTAAAAAAAAAAGAGAAAAAATTGACACCATGAACAGTACATCATTACGAAGTGAAAACGTTAGGACGAACAAAGCACACTTTGATACGAAATTTAAACCCCCCGCGTGTTGCTCACAGTGCAGTGGGTCGCTAGGTTAACCCGTAAACATCAAGAATGATTACAAGCACTAATACATTGAACTCAACTGCTCTCATGCTTCCACTGTAATAGTTGCTTGCGGCAATTGCTACTGTTACACGAGCCCTGGTCTGCGTCTCCACAAAGCAGTCGAATTTGTCCTGCTTTTGACGCAGAGGACAATGAAGACACTGGCGAACCATTTGTTCAAATTTTCAGCTCATCCCTACTAGCCTCTTCCTCAAGTCACAACCCAGGCCAACAGTAGTTGGGGCATCATCACTAGTTTTAAAATGTTAGCATTAAGAATTGAAAATCGAATTGATATATACTGGATACTTGATTGGAAATGGAGTTTCTTGCTTTCTTTCTGCGTTTAAAACTCAAATTTCAGAGAACATGGCTATTGGTTAGGTGATCTGAACGCAAACCATAGATCAAGTTCATGTTAAATGTAAATCAAGTAAGCTCCCTGCTTGTCAATTGAAAAAGAAAAGAGAAAACAAGATGCGTTAGTGAAAAGACCAACATATTTCATATATATAAAAAGTTAAGTAATTATACCAGTGCACTACGCTACATAATTATATACTTCATTATTCAAAACAAAAACGATGATAACGTGAGAAGAAAACGGCTAGCAGTAATAAAATAATAAGATACAATGCCCTGCGACCACAGTGGAGTAACAGAAAATATCATCTGGTCTCCGAGTAAATAAAATCACTCAAACATCGTTTCCGTTCAGTGTCGTGTGTAGAAGCATACTGAGTTGTAATAAGTAATGGAGTTTCTTATTATCTCCAAGTACTTTCTGGTCTTTTCCCTATGAGTCAGAAGTGCTAAGAATAATGATAGCAGAAGGCAGCCGCTTGAGAGGCTTACTCTTTATCGCCGTACGCTAACACCATGAACATATCTTTCCAGAAGTATGCACGTGTTTAAAGTAGGTTAGGCAACTCTATAATAGGGTAAGATGCTTATCCACATGGCCCCGTAATAATCTCCACAAAAATTTCTAGAACTCTGTGATGCTAATCGCCCTGAAAACTGATACATCAAAGCAGCTGAACTGTATTACCAACTATGACCCTGAACACCAGCCTGTAACTCAATTAGTTGAACAGTCGTTGATCAACGAAAATAGAGCAATGCCATAAATTCATCTTCGTCGTGATGGTCGACTAAATTCTACAATGCTAGAGCATTACGGCTTTCACAGCAGTGAGATTCTCCATGCACACAGTATTGGGATTCTTCTTCCACAGCTCCCAGCATTCACAGTATTGAAATTTTAACGCCATAAAAACCTATTGATGGTTCAGCTGGTTGAGCTTACGTACAGGTTTCAACACCTCACTCACAATAAAAAAACAACCACCGCGGGGAAAGTGTTATACAAACATCTCAGTGATATGAAACAACTTAATGAGAACGATAAATTAAACACCTAAGACATGGAAAAGCTACATAATAAGATAAACCAGTAGATGTGATATGCAGTAACAAAAGGTACCATGTAAAAGCTTAGGTTGAAGTGAACATAGCGCAAAAAGTAGCATCGAAGCAATAATGGTGGCCCAGGAGTATGGAGCAACATTCAAAACACAAAAAATTAACAAACAAACGTTAAGAACGGAAACTCGAAACAAAAAATGCAATAAAAAAGACAAAATGCAACAGAAAAGTCAACAGAGGAACAAAATAACGATTGCTGAACCTCTGAACAATTTAACCACGTTTGCTATAAAGGTCGAGTCCCTGGCAAAACGCCTTCGAATGCAGAAAATCAGAACGTATTGTATGGAATCTCAAAGAATTTAAATATTGATCCCTTAAAAATACTTCAAGAACACCACTGCACTTATACGCCATTTTACGAAGCTTTTTTGTGTACAATCACTTAAAGTTTCTTTAGCGAATCACGTACTATTTTTAGCCTTGGAATTCAATTTGTCTAATTAACAGTTGTCCTACAAATTCTACATGAAGTAAATATTATGTATTTTTATCATTATACTCCTGGTTTAACCAACGCAGCTACAATAAAAGCGATCTCAGCAGTGATCCAGGCTATTAAAAGACAATCATCTAATTTTTAGGATCATACATCTCTGAGGGAATGGGACTATCAGAGTTATCAGTATGGTGTTATCTGTGATAGCCACAGTGTCTCCTGTAGATAAATGAACAGAGGTGCATATTCGTATAGGAGTATTTCTATTTCATGGAATTTTGTTCTGTATGATTGTAGATGCCATTGTATGAACGAGTTTAACAGCATCAGTGTTTGATTTCTCCCTTGGGTTGGGATAGATGGTCTATTACCGGAATCTTTTTCCTAGTTTGGGAGTTTTTATCCCGTTCGGGACTTACGTGCTCGTGTGTTCGATTAGATGTCATAGATATTTGTCTTTTATTCAGGTATGTTACAGGTTTGATGATGGGAGATCTTTGGCGTACTTTCTTAGCGCAGTTGTCAAGTTTTCAAGAAAAGTAGAGTCTTCGGTGCAGTCGCCGTCATACGCTGATAGGCAATTAAAACTATCCACCGATTGAAACGCGTCCCCGGAATGTATATTTTGAAACCTTCCCATTTTCTTGTTGACGTGCGTCTATAGTTGTGTCTGTCAGTGTGAAGTTCTGTTTTGAGCAAGTGGGGCCTGACTTTTCCTGTGTTGTAGTGTTAAGTACTGCGTGAACATTTCTTTTCAATGCACCAGTAGGCAGACCAACAGTCGAGTCTGACTTTTGTGTTTTCGTTAGGCGCAGCAGACGTCGTTGCAATCACGGCTTTAGCTTGACATAAAATCCCGAGGCCAGCTTAAGTTGTAGTCACAGCTTCAGCTTGGCTTGTAGTCACGGCTTCAGCTTTATTTTTATTCTTCATATGAGTTTGGGCGAGGGTATATATTGGCTCTGGGGTCAGAGGCACAGTAGATGTGATGTTTGCTTCTCTTTATCTGTTGTTAGTACTCCCTGAGGTAGAAGCGAGTGGTTCTGGATATTTGGTACATTATCTCCATTACCATGAGTACGCCTTCTTCTAATGTACCATAACATGAAAGCACAGTGATAGTATCATAAGCACAATATGTTCATGTACATAATTATCGTGACATTCTGATGTTTGTTAGGCCCACTCAATATTGAGGGACTGCCACTCAGTATTGAGGGACTGCCACTCAGTGCTGAGTTATGTGACCACCTCCGGGTCGTGACTCGTTGTTGGAGTTGTGGTAGGCAGAGGAGTCGCAGGGGGCGCAGAGGGAGAGGGCAGAGAGGCGCCACTTGAGGGAGTGGAGGGAGTGGTGTCGGCACAGCTCCCCACATTGGGTCAGTCCCCACAGCTCCCCATCCACACTCACTGCACACAAACTCTTAAAATAATCATCAATAGATAGATCAACCAACCTCCAATAGTGGAAATAGGTTTGATCATAGTTTCGGATCAAATAATGGATTGGGTTAAACCACTTAAAGGAAATGGGTTTATGGACATGAAAAACACAGCATGCGAATTCAAAGTATAGCAATTAAAATGTTTGAGGATTTCTTTTTAGAATGTCATGTAATCAATGTCGTGTAATTCTTTATATTTACAATAGAAATTACGCACATAAATTAATTTTAAAAGAAAAGACCTTTCAGCTCTATCCCTCTTGATGCCAAGCCAATGACAACATGCGAGCATATGTATGCCTTGTGTACATCCGCTCATTTTTGGTAAAAACTTTTTCATGCAGCTAAGCACTCTCGAATCCCTATACGAGTCTCGCCGCTGTCAGCACACATACCAACTTTTGAAGGACAAGACTGTAATAAATACTCCACACAGAACACAAAAATCTAATCAATATTCATATTAACCCATTTCTTCCATGCGTTACCATATGGTAACACAATTTTAAACAAATTTCAATTCAACATATTTATAAATTCCTACGTGATTTCGTTTGAACGAGTTCCATTCAAGTTCCGTACGAGCTTCAGCTATATTCTGACGCAATCGGTTCAGTTGCTTGCAAGACGGAGTAGGAGTGACACGTGTTTATCTGAACACTACCTGTCAAGTTAATGAGGAAGGATTGTCTAGATGTAAATGTACAAATAAATTAAATAAAGACCTTCATCGACATCCTATTAGTGTCGGGATACCATTTTCTTCCTCGCAGGCACATGTATTGGTCTAAATCTTCCGAGGTGTACAATGAGGCGATTTCTAATGCCGTGCGTCATGACAGGTTTGATCTAATTATGAAATATCTATATTTCAATGCCTCTGATAACCTCGATAAGACTGACGAGTATGCCAAGTTACGCACACTTATCTCCCATCTGCAAAAGTTTATGATGAATTTCATTCCAACTCAAAAAATCTCTCATGACGAAGCCATGATCGAGTATTTTGGTAGGCATAGCAGCAAACAAGCAATTAGAAATAAACCTATGAGGTTTGGATACAATATATGGTGTCAGAATACCACTTCAGGATATCTAATTGCATTTGATCCTTATCAAGGGAAGACGCATAGGGGCGATGAGTCTCTTGAGAAGGAATTCGGCAAACGTACTTCTATTATTCTCAACCTAATGAGTTCCTATAGTGAAGAAAAAAAACTGCCTTACCATATCTATATGGTATCGAAATTTTCACTTTCGATGGGATTAATGTAGTTTCCGAACTACTGTATTCATACAGAGAACTAAGAATAAGTAGCAAAAGTACCCATATAGTGAGAGGCGGATGGATAGTATTGGCATTATTCTTGAAGAGGCATTATTATTGGGATTATTTATTTTTGAAGGGCTCAGTGCCGTCGCGTTCAGAGGTTCCATCCGGTCCCAAACCGCCCAAATTGTCAGTATTGAACTTGTTCAGACTTCAAGGTTCGCAACAGTGTGAAGCGGATTCGTCGGGCTGCGTGCTGTGGTGGAAGCTGATCCTGCTCCATCGTCGGCAGACGTAACGTTCTACTTCTTCAGTGCTTTCCCCTGCCTATATTTTGTGTTTTTTTGAATAGAATTTTTCATTTTGTTTTGTTGTGCAACCTAGCACCAATTGTCTGATGCGTACTCCATATTTTAACTGGTTTAACCAGAACTCTAAATAAATAACTTAAAGTTAGACTGTTGTCTAACGCTAATGAAAATAACTTAAATAAGAGTGAATTCGTCTAATAACGAGGGTCTGAAAAGACTCAACTCAGAATTCAACTCTGTAAATTGAAATTTCCTCTTCCTTTCTAAACGTAAAAACTATCCTTTACTATCTATGTGGAGTACGCTTCTTCAACTATTTTCAACTATCTTTAAATTCTAACACGCCTAGCAGTTTCCGATGGAAACACTGAAAGAGCACGTATCTTTTAGGTTTGTATCAAGCATTCGAAAGTTAACTGAAATATCACTATACTGAAATTCTTCATGCTAAGTCCATTATTACAGAGTAACTAATTCGTTAATTTTGAACAGTACAAATACATTGGGTGGTTGCTCCCAGCTTTGGGACAGCGACGGGAGAACTCTTTCCAGCGCATAAGTCCTCGCTGTCAATGGTAGGTTACTCGTCTGCAGTTAGGTCCCTGAATTATACTTGGCATTAATAGCAACCTTTACCCGGTATTCCGTAGAACTTCATAAGAATCTATTATTTAGCGGCAGGAAGAAGTGGGAGCCCAAGGTCGTGCGTCTGCAATCTTGGAGCACGGATCATCGGTGCCCTTTGCCACTGGAGTTCAGCGTACGCAATCTAAGATTCAGATTGAGCGCGGTTCGGATGGTGAGAGCTGACATTCCGGCTCTAGACACCAGGGACCGACGGACTCGAGCGTGGGGGTGCTGAGACTAACCGTTCTCTCCAGTTATCTATTTATGTTCTGGCTCTTGCAGACCTCAATTAAACGTCACCTTAATTGCTTGAAGAGACGCCAGTTTTATTGGAGGGACGGCTTAAAAACCCTAACTATTTTTTTCTTGACGGTCAAGACGTCAAATTAGATAATAAAATCAATTAAATACAAAAATATTTAATTGCTACTTGATTTGAAGTAAATAAATTAGATTAAATAACCTTGACTTTTACTCATGAAGTGTCGTGAACCTTTGTGGCGTGCAAAATTCGCGATAATGGATAATTTATTCACTACCATTCCTCTCCTATGCGAACTAAACAAACGAGGCTATAGAGGAACGGGCACGATTAGAGCCAACCGTATTGACAAAAATTGCCTTGTAACGTCTGCAGCTTCATTCGAGAAAAAAGAGCGTGGCTATTGAGAATGTGTTACAGGAACTACAGATGCATCATGTGTGAAAATAACCAGGTGGAAAGACAACTCCGTTGTGACTGTAGCTTCAACAACTCATGGAAAAGACCCAGCTGGAAATGTAAATAGATGGTCCAAACAGGCATCCAGAGGACTTGATGTGCCGTGCCTTAGTGCAATCAGTGAATACAATAAAGGAATGGGAGGCACAGATCAAATGGATCAATATGTAAATGCATACCGCATCGGAATTAGAGGGAAAAAATGGTGGTGGTGCATGTTCACCTGGATGTTTGGATGGATCCATACAAAATGCTTGGATTATTGCTCGAAATACCGGAAAAAAGTTGGATCAATTAAAGTTCAAGTCGAGTTGCGATGGCATACCTTCTGAGATTCAAAAATCCTCCACAAACTGGACGCAGACCATCTTCCTTACG
The DNA here is from genome assembly GCA_006783055.1 of Trinorchestia longiramus. Classification (NCBI taxonomy): domain Eukaryota; kingdom Metazoa; phylum Arthropoda; class Malacostraca; order Amphipoda; family Talitridae; genus Trinorchestia; species Trinorchestia longiramus. Next base: position 23,903 of record VCRD01000962.1, on the reverse strand, counting down.
CCCAGGATTCAGTGACATGAGGTATGACAATGTTGGTCATTTTGTAATACCAGTACCTTCGAATAAACTGCGTCAATGCATGGGAGGCTACTGTAAGTCACACGTTCGTACTCAATGTTCGAAGTGTGATGTCGGACTGTGTGTTCACTGTTTTTTACCTTACCATACAAAGTGATTCATGTTTGATGATTATAGTGACATCAGGATTACCATTGTTCAAAACATACGTACTAATATTAATAATGATGTTATTGGAGCTGTATTAGATTACTTATTTTATTTTTAATGAAATCTTGAGTTGTTAATTGAATTTGTTTGTCAATTTATTCCTGTATAAATCCTATTTTGTCAATGGAAGAAAACGGAAACTTTTCAAAAACTATTGTACTCCGAGGTTCCTAGCGTTACCATATGGTAACGGTATATAATTAAAAAACTAGGGTTATTTTGGTATTTTTTCCTTCAAATCATTGTTACATAAGATAAGTGAATGTCATGCATAAACTCTCAACTAATTCTGAAAACAAAAGTTAACTCCAGAACAGATGGTTAAGGTTTAGCCCCTAGGCGCCTATGTGTCCTGTTTACCGTGAACATGAACACGTAATGTAAATAAATGAGGGGATCCTGAACGGGCGTAATTTTCAAACAAGACAGAATATCCGAATAGATTTGCGCGGTAGATTGCCCACATCCTCGCCAAGAACTAGTGACTGGAATCAACAAAAATTGATCCGGAATTCTTCAATTGTCTACCTATCACAGCAGGGTACAACCCATTCCAGTAGGACTCAACCTACCACAGCAGGGTACAACCTACCCCAGCAGGGTACAACCTACCACAGCTGGGTGCAACCTATCTATCACCTACCTTACGCTGGTATCATTGGCTAGTACAGTGAACACAAATTCGAAGAACTATGATATTAGTGACGTACTGTAGTTTCACTACTTCACTCAACTTAGCGCTGAACAAACAAATGTTGAATCCTGTATCAACTTTTAACAGGGTACTAAGCCTTTTTAAAGCAACACAATTACTTTTGAACACCATACCTGACACACTAGCGAGGGTGCCTAGTAGGTTGTGCCATGATGAACCGATGTAGTTAGAGGGTAGAGCAACGCCGTGCCTCTCATACACCTTTCCTTCCTCCGTCACGGCTCTGATGCCCGACACAGGCTCTCAGGCCACCCCAATCGGCAGGTCAGAAAAGATTGCAACTCTTACATACACGCAATAAAGACTGTCCGTAGCCCACACCAGCTGGAGGTCTGGGCCCACAAACACTTTAGTAAAGATCGCCCCGTGAGGTAATAGATAACGGTCCACCTGCAACCAGGCCTGGGGCAAGCGTTAGGATGTGGAGGGCTTAAGCTCCCCTGTCGCATGTACACTGCACCTTGAGTGTCCACAGCCCACGCTACTTCCATACCAAGGCTCACGTGTCGTAGGTGCACGTCGCTAATCTGCGTCAGGTCGAAACGTTGCCAGTGTGTGCCAGTAACGTACGAAGACGAAACGTCTCCACGGATCCACAAGTCTCCAGATGCTGACAAAAGCCACAAAGTTTCAGGACGTTGCGCAACGCACACAGCAGGGTGGGTGTCAGGCAACGGCACATCCGAGGCGACCAAAGAAGTCGGGTCTATGAGCCAAAGCCCTCCTGTAGGACTGAGACAAGCAAGAGCCCCGTGACTGGCATAAAGGGCCTCAGCAGATATTGTAGACCAACGATCCTTACCAGTCAGTGACCACACTGACCCCATGCTAGACACAGGATGCAAGAAGGCCAAGCTGTCTCCAGCGTTGCACATCCACAAAAACGAAGCACTGCTAGAAATCATGGTGAGATTACTTAAGGTTGACCTCAGAGTGTGTCAGGTTCGTTGTTGTTTCCCGCCTGATGCTCAACTGTCTTCCTCCAACTGCTGCTCCTCTTCTTTTGCCAATTTTCGCACCTGATTTTATCCCCGCCTTTCACAATCTCCCACCACTTGGTGTTAGCACCTTGAGGAATAAACGGAGACACATCAGGGCGAAAAGCAACAGAGCCACACGCTGTCACACGCCATCCCACCTCGCCTCCGGAGATGGTGATCGACATAACGCGATTTTTTGTACAAAAGCTTTGATCGCAGTTTTCACTAACAGAATAGCTGGTGGTACTACTACCTGATGGCTGAGCAAGAACATCAATAGAAGCAAACGTGTTGGTGAAAATAGAGTGCATCTCTGGAGTGCTCGAAAGAGACACCAACTGATCGTTCTCCGAATGAAGATTGTCGGGAGAACCCAAAAATATCTTCGCCTGATTGTTATTATTGTTGTTAATTTGATTGAAGTTGCTCCTAATGTTGTTGTTGTTGTTGCTGCTGCTGATGTTTTGTGAGTAACTTTTACTGTTGTTACAACCACCGCCATTTGAAGATGACGAGGGCGGCGTCACAATCGGCTCGTGTGGAAGACGACGAGTACTGTAGGAATCATATATGAAGCGCCCTTGAGAGTCGACAACGCAGGAGTCGAGAGACAAGGAAGAGTCTACCTGCAACCCACGCTCTTGAGTGGGGGTGTCTTCGTCAGATAACATTACGCCCCAGGACAGTCCTATAGGGCACTCGTCACTTTGGCCAGCTCTGCCGGATACAAATTTATTAATCGTTTGCAAGCATTCTTATTATCAGCTAGATATATCAGCAATTTCGTACAGTCTACTTTTCTCTTATCTGAAAACCCCACTGAAACTAGGCGCAAGTCACACATTTGTATTAATCATCGTTGAAGGTCTAGGTATTAATCATAAAATATCAACTAGCATTTGTGTCTCATTGAAAATGCAAGGAAAAGCACACTAATTTTATTCCGGATTTCGTTACTGTTGCAAATTCAAGTACACTAGGCATCTACAGGTAGCAACCTACAGTTACTTGTATTCCGCGTCAATAGGCAAGCTAAAGAAAATGAAGCAGGAAGGCAGAAATTTGCGCAATCTTCAAGAAAAGGTTTCATATTAGCATAACTCGAAAAACAGTATAAGAAAAGGAGAGTGTAGTGAATCGCATGGCTCCACTACAAGCAAGCATCACGGCGAGGCTAGCTGTTGGGACAGAAGAAGTGAATCCCGAGCGAGGCTACCTGTCATTAGCCAATGAGCGGTGACGCTCAGGCAGCAGTGCCCAGCCAACTGCCCTAGATATTGGGGCTGTAATGCTCGGCGTGACACACTGCCTCTACAGGTTCTCGACTCAAAATTCCCATCGTAGCCTACTCATTACCAAGCCAATCCATTACGCCCGTACTCGCGCACTGGTGGTTGAGATATTACAGGAGGCTCACACTGTAGTGAGATCAAATTACTTTACTTTCGTGCTGCTTAACACGTTGCCTCCGATTGCCTGATTGGTGTAAAACTTCACTTTGTACGCATAGTCACTAGAAGGATCTGAAAAAATTACAGAACCTAACCTAAGTGGTACACATACGTACCACTTCGGAGTCAACGTGTTAATATATGTATCGAACTTCATTCCTGTGTCATTTATCCTGTTGGGTTTCTCAACGGTCCCTTATCCCCTCCGACACTCACTTCGAGTAAGACAAGATAAAAAGAGATTCTATTCCTAGTCTAGAAAAGATATTCATAGTCGGCTCGGAGCTAAGACAAGTCTGAGGGTTGGGACTGAAGAGTTATAGCGATCACTATAAGAGCATTAGCCATCCAAGCTGGAGCAGAAAAAAAAAAGAATAGATCCATTGATACATGAGCAATTTTATAGCACTCTGGGATTTCTGCTTTACAAGATTTGGATATCAACACCACATACTTGTAGAACGACATGAGATGCGATTGATACCACTTCATAACGAGGTCACACGAGCAGGCGTATTCAACACACGCGATTGCGATTAACCCATTAGTGCTAGCCGTTTCAAATTTAAAACGCTCATTAAGCACTCAATCATATATTGGTAGAAATATGTGTCTCACACATTTCTACCAGTGTAGAACAACGAGCATCAGTGACTTTATTAAACATTGAATTAGTGTTGTAATTTAAAGAAAGTAATTTTACTTGAGAAATTGGCTTACTTGTACCGTGGCATCGGGTAAGGAATGTGAGTACTTAACTCTAATAAGAAAACCCTGTATTACAGTGAACCCTGGGAACATTATAAACACTAAAATGAAGGCTTTTTCTTTCATTTAACATTCATTGAATGTATATTGTACCTTAATCCTTTATATACAGACGATTCATCCCAGAATCGCTACCATGGATTGTATTTACTGCGAACAGAGGTAACTTTGCGTGCTGTGAACAGAACGGTAGCGAGAGATGGCATCGGTATCCAGAAGGTTGAATTATAGACGATGCATAATTTGAAAAGCTACCACACGGGTTTATTCTTTCGCTAGTAACCTACATGAAAACATAAAAACAAAGTACCACAGATATACACAGATGGAAAGACGGTACGAAGCTCAAATACAGGTCACTATGTAGAGCAGTTTCACGGAGACAAAATTCGAAAGATAAACTAAAAACACTATGGCACACAGCACCTCTCACGCATCATCATAACATTTGTTAAAATTTCTACTAATCACTAACAATGTTTAACCTTCCACTGTCATTTGGGGCAATAACTGTGTTTATTCACTAACTAAATAGAGGGTGACACAAAAAAATTGGGAATTTTTTAACGATCCAATAGAACCAAGAGTGATGGAAGAAAAATATTTCATTCATAGTAATTGAGACCTTGAGATCACACGGATACGAACAATTCTCGCACAGCAAATCGTTACGTGGAGATTTTAAAACCCTTCGTTACACCTGAATTGAAGAATTTTCCACACGTTTAAGAAACCTGTTTCAACAGGATGGAGCGACATCAGACACTGCACGGCAATCATTGGAGGCTGTGCAAAAACTGTTCAGTAACCGTGTGATCTCAAGATTCAGTACCGTTGCCCTGGCCTCTAGATCGCAGGATTTGTCCATTTACGATTTTTTCTTGTAAGGCTATCTCAAGAGTAACGTGTACACGACTCAACCAAGAACTCTGGATGAATTAAAACAGAGAATTACGGATGAAATGCACAGTATCCCAGCTGAGATGTTGCAGCGGTCAATGATGAATCTCAACAGCAGATTTCAATCATGCATTCGTACAGGACGACGCCATCTACGGGACGTAATTTTTAAATAATGAAAATTTCATCACTGTTTCTTAAATGGCATGTTTTAAGGTTTCAATAACAATGAATGGAATATTTTTCCCTTATTACTCTTGGCTTTATTAGACTGTTGAAAAGATACCGTTTTTTGTGCCACCCTGTACTAAGTGTTTTCCAGTCGGTAACGCCTTTTGCTCCTATTCAGGATTATTAGGGGCCAGCTTCAAACGCCCAAAATAATGAACGTAGACTAGACCTTAAAGCAGTAACTGTAACATAGATGATTAAATATTTAAAGTGAAATAGACGAGAGCATGAAAGTTTTTGTTTAAACACAAATTATTAAACACTATACATACGCTTAATATTTTAATTTTTCTAGTCGAAGTTAAATGTAAATAATTACTAAACTGATGACTATTCAGACCAAGAGTTCCATTTAATACACAGTTAAAAACGGAGAAAATAAAAAATGACAGCATCCGAACTTGGGAAATTACAAAAATTAAAATTAAACAGCCCTGCAGTTTGTGGTACTCACTGAGAATTTAAATTTTACCACCTGACACCCTAATTTTTTTTAAGTGTAGAACTTTTACAATGTTTTGAACTATATGATGATACCTGAAAAGGATTCTTCTTTTGGAGTCCAGTGCCCAGAGCAGCCCGTCTTTGTAAGCAAGAGACACGAATTCCGTACAGTCTTCAGACGGGAGCGGCACAGCACGTCCCCTAGCGGCCGCACCTAGCTGACTACTGACACAGAAAAGCAGGCACCAGACCTGGAGAAGATACGAATGTGGTAATAAACACCGCATGATAATGAATTCCGCATCTTAACATCCAAGAGAAGTACACTTCAAAGTAATTAGGATGGCAAACGATGAGAAAGAATAAGTTACATTGAAAATCGTGATTCATGCCTAAAAAGCAGAGAAGTCAACATTCACATTGATTATTCATCACTGCTCTCCAGATCGTCGCAAAAAGCGATCATAATTGCATGTGTCCATTAGTACTGCATTCTACCTGTAAATTTATGTCGAATTTGTAGTGATCATGTGATATGTAATCTTTGCAGTGGATACATAACGTTCATCTACTATGCTCTTACTGCATTATAAGTTACTGTGTTTTTCAACAATAAGTATTTACTTTTCCTATTTTTTCACTCATCTAGCAACGTAAGTCCTACACACGTTACGTTTCATAATGTTATGTATGAATTTCTAAATATATATTTTACTTTTTACCTAGTCTCTTCAGGTGATCCTTAAAATAAATAACAAAATTCCCTACTTGAGTTTGCCACTACACCTGCCCTAACTGACCCACTGGGCGCTTTATTATTTTAAGTGCATGGCAAGCAGGTAGTCTCAACGGACACAATACGGGCACGGTACAGGATTTCGACCAACCTGCCACTAAGCCTGCACAAGTCTTGATTGACCCCAAAGAGCGCTCAACCACTTGAGCATTTGGCGAGCCGGCGGCCATTTCAGACTCATTAGGACACTTAATATACCTGAGAAGATTGGGCAACAAAGATCAGCTTCAGCGGCTGAAAACAGGTAACGTAGGACGTACAGGCCTACTATGCTGGTGTCCTGCACCAACTTAAACCAAAAATACACTTCCTTACAACTTGAACTTGCTATGTTGATACTATCAGACGACTATATCAACCTTGGTATGCCAAAGTATTAAACCTGCAAATCAACAACGTAATTGCAAAAAGCTACTGAATGTCTCACTATCGAGAGTTAGCGTTAATCGTAAGAGGGAAGCTGCAATATCGTAACACTGAAACTTTAATCATAACCGCACACCTACGCACCGTAGAAGTATAAGTGTTAAATTGTGTTTACAAATCGGCATTCCTGTATACCGAGGAAAGAAATTCCGTTCACCAAATATAAAGTAGATGTCTCGAAATTAAGCAGGAAAAACTAATAAATGACCACATTACTTCATTAAACAGCTCTCCGATGAAAACATGTGTAGCTCACCTTACCAACATCAGTGAAGTAAAAAACAAGTTGGTCGTCTCCAGCAGCAGCCCGCACGTTTGTCGCCACAGGCCTGGTTTGCATGACAAAGGAGGACAACATTCCTGACGACGAAGAGGCATATCTTTGGTCTCGTCTTATGAAGTCTCGATTAGCACCTCCAGACGACGGCGAGAATCCGTCTGTTAGACGAAGTACGGCGTGATCCCTAGTCGGCGCCTCGTCAGTTGCTAGACCATCAACATCTCCTCGAACGGAGCCACAGTCTTCAGTTTTGGTCATTAAGTTCTCTGTATGTTTTTCAGGTAGAACATCACTCATCCCTTGATAAAAGTCCTCGCTTTTAAGAACGTGGTCGGTTTTAGAATAATCTTGTGTCATAATATGATCTTTTTGACAAACTTAAAAGTCTTCAAAGACGCAAATAGATGGATTGTCGACAATAACCTCAACATTTAATCGTTTCGAAGGATTTTTAACATCTAATTTAGTCTCTGAGATTATATTGACAGGGGTGTTATTACTGCACACATTAGTTAATGAAGTGTCATCCAAAGATGATTCAAGACTATTTTTGAAATCATTTCTGACGGTAGATCCAAGATGGAGTACATCACAGGAGGGTACATTCTGGCTAGTTGGCTGAGAGCGACAGACGTACAGACAGCCCTCGGCTATGAGGTAGATGCTATTACAAGAAGAATAACGGCAAAAAAGAAACAGCGAACGGTAAACACATAAATGCCCAAGAGCACTGCTTCAAGCAGGCCTGGACCGTACCAAAAAACAGTCAGTTACCGGAATCATCCAAATATACCAGATGCTCATTCGAGCCCCCTGTTAGTTTTACCCTGGCAGGTAAAAATAAAGTCCTCCCATCCCCCTTTACTACGTTGTCAGGAGGAGAAGTAATGTTGCTCATGCCATAAGAATTGAGTGTCATGACTACATCTGGCTGAGGTGTCAGGGCGCCATCCTCTATTTCATTAGAATCACAATCTTCTGGATCAGGGGTCACCAAACTACGGCCCGCGGGCCGAATCCGGCCCGCGACGGCAGTTCACCAGGCCCGTCGACGTTGAACTGGCGTCGCTTCCTCGGCTCGTGGTAGCTCCGCCTACGCTCTGACGTCACCATGGTTTCCATCGCTTTAAGACCTTTTTGAGAAGGTTGTTCTGTAGGGCCGCTAAAATATCGTGATTATTTTAGTATTAAATAATATTAGACCTAGTAATATTTTAGAGTAAATCTTTAT